>JASANW010001432.1:61705-234926 GCA_030849725.1 Trypanosoma boissoni | reverse complement strand
ACGCCGCGCGGGAGCGGATCCGCTCCATGTGCGCGCAGCGCGCGACTCACCGCGGCGCGTCGCGCTCCGCAAGGGCCGCGGCGGCGGCGGCGCATGCCACGCAGTGCGCGGCGCTCGTGGACGCGGCGGCCGCGGCGCGCGGGGGCCTCGCGGCGGCTGCGGATGAGCCGCGGGGGGCGCCGCTGCACTCGCCGGAGCGCGCGGCGGCGCTCGGGGCGCTGCTGCAGGACGCGGGCGCCCGTCTCGCGGCGTCGGACGCGCTGCGGGAGCGCTGCGCCGCGCTGCGCGTGCGGTCGTGCGAGGCGCTCGGGGCGCTGCTGCGCGAGGCGCTCGTCGCCCGCGCGGCCTCGGCGGCGCAGCGCAGCGCGTCGGACGCGCAGCGGCTCGCGTGGGCCCGCGGCGCTCTCGCGCGCCCCGCGGCGGCGGTCGGCGGGGAGGCGGCGCTCGCGGCCGTCGAGAGAGCCGCGCGGACGGCCGCCGGCGCGGCGGCGGAGGCGCGGAGGAGTCGCGCGGCGCGGGCGGAGGCGGTGCGCGGCGCCGCCGCGGGCGCAAAGGGCGTCGCCGCCGCGGCCGCGGGGGTCGCGCGGGGGTGGGACGCCCTCGCGGCGAAGTGGCGCCGCGCGGTGGAGCGCCGGGAGGCGGTCGCGCAGAAAGAGGCCGCGGCCGCGGCGGAGGCGGCGCGCGTGCAGGCGGCGCGCGTGGAGCTGCGGCGGGGACGCGCCGCACTCGCGAGGCGCCGCGCGGCGTAGAGGACGGCGGAGTCCGGGATCCCTCGGCCTGAGGGAAACGAACAAAGACCATAGATCAAAAAACTGCGGAAAAAGGGCAGTCGGCACAGCACATATGTGTGTGTGTGTGTGTGTGTGTGTGTGGTGCGCTGTGGAATAAGACACGCAGAAAGAACAAAACCCGAGGAGGATGCCTTTGCTTCGTCTAAGAGTGTGAATATGGGAATGGCTTTTTTTTTTTTTTTGTGGACAAGTCTTGTTTTCCAACACCTTGTTGATGGAAAAGGTGTGTGTGTCTGTGCCTTGACGGCAAGTGAGCCGTCTTGGACTTCTTCTGATGAAGCCGTGACATATCTTTCCTCAGCTGCATTTTATACATACACTTTGTGTATTTATTTTTCTTTTCTTCTCCTTGTTTGCGTGGCATTTTTAATTTTTAATTTTTTTTGTGAGATATGCAATACATACATGATATTTTCACCAATATTGGATCCTTTCTCTTGTGTTTTTTTTTTTTTTTTTACATGCTTTTTATGTGAGAGGTGAATTTCTGATACTTAATTTCATATCGTTTTTCATCGTGATCATGCAGCAGCCTGCGCAGCTTAGTGTGAGCGCAGCCCCTGCCCCAGTCATCAAACAGACATCAACTGTGCAACTGACATACGAAGAAGTGCGCGCTGCTGTGCTCTCCTCCGTACTAGAAGACTTTGCGCGGCAATCGCAGCACCGACAGCTGCGTGATCGCCTTCGCACCACAGGCGGCAACGTGCAGGTCATTTCGCACAGCAACGGCGCGACACTTTCCAAGGAGAGCGCAACGCGATTGCTGAAGGAACACAACAGTGCGGCTTGGAGTGTCTTTTTCTATCAGTGGAGTCTTTTTGGTCTCACTGGCATCTCCTCCGTCGCAACCGCTATGGGATTTTATCTTGCCATCTTCCACAACCGCATGTTCCTTCCTTTTGGGCCAATGGGGGCCGCAGTGACGTGGAGAATGTGGGATCTCCTCGAGGCCGCGTGGGAGCAGCAGCGGTACATTGACAACGCCGCTCAGCTGCGCGAAACGCGACAGGGAAATCCAATGAACTTTGTGGCAAAGCGCACAACAGGTACGGGTGACAGCGCAATCCCGGAAGAGCCATCGGCAGAGATGATTTGATATGAGGAGAGAGAGAGTGTGTATGTGTGTGTGTGTGTGTGTGTTTGGGAGAAGGACTACTGCGGAAACGGTCTCTTTGCGCGTTGGTCGTCTGCAATTGTATTCTTTACATACATAGACATGTACTTATTTGAACTTCTCACATTTGATATACATTTGATATATATATATATATTAAAGATTATAATTTCTTTTTTGTCTTTATTATTATTATTATTATTGCTTTTCTTTTTGTTTTCTCTTCTTTCCCGCGCGCTCGTGCTCGTCTCTCCTCCTCACCTTTTATTATTATTATTATTATTATTGTTTCAATTTCTTAAGTGACGAGACACGTTTTGCGCATATTGAGTAGCAGAAGTATTTAGGAAGAGTGGTGTTCAGTGTTGACAAGAGGGTGGGACGTGACACCAAAAAAACAAAAAAAACAACAACAACTCATAAAAAATAATTAAGAGGGCTTGCGTTGTGCAGACAGAAGTGTACGGACGATAAAAAAGAAAAAAGGAAGCACAAGTAAAGTTGAAGGTTGAAAAAAAAAAAAAAGAAAAAAACATTTATTTATTTTTTATATAAAGAAAAATTATTATTATTATTATTATTATTACAGACGTGTTTTTGTTAATCGAAAAGCGACTTTAAGCGGTGCGCCACGGTATATTAAAGACACCGTGATGGAGAAAATTGTACGTACAGTGTACCGCCAGCTTTACAAGAAGGCGGCACGTGTCGATCAAGACATTGCCATGCGCTCTTTGCTTTCCTGCGCGCCACAGAAAGTGTACGACCCGCAGCGCGGTGATTGGGTTCCCATTGACGTGGCGCGCCAGGCCGCGTGGCCCGAGTCCCGCGTATTCCTCGACAATCTCATCCGGCGCCTGAACTGCGGTCGCGAGTTCTTTCTGCCCGACCCGCCTCTCCACGCGGAAGAGGACGGGGGAGACCGGTGCCATCAACTCACCACAGCACTGCGCGAGGCCTTTGTGAACACGCCCTTCACAATGACACAGATCGGCAATGCCTTTGCCGCGTTGCGTGAACTTGCGTACGTGACGGACCTTGCCGCGCGGAGCGGCTCGTCTTCTATTGGTCCACCGTCCGCCTCTGCGGAGTGTCCGACGCCGCGCTTTCGCATTGCGCCTGCGGTGGGTGAAATGCATCACCAGTCGCTTATCAAAGGCCTTTCGGAGGCGCTTGAGCCCACGAGGAGTGCCTTCTCCGGCATGAGCCGCACCAGTGCTGAAGAAGAGACGGGCGAGAAGAGTGAAGACGAGGCGGCGGGGCGAAGCAAAGCCGACCCGCTGCAAGAGGCGCAGATCCTCGTGGCTCATCCACAGCTGAGGGATTTTTTCTGCCACACAGTTCTCATTCTTGTGCGCGCGACGCCAAACGATTCCTTAGCGCTCGTGCTGAACAAACCGTTGGAGAACGAAGAGGGTATACTGATGCCCGTAGGCGCGACCATGCGGCTCAACCACATGCATCCCATCTTCAGCAAGCATCTCGGGAACCACACCGTCATGATTGGCGGCCCCGTGAGTGCGGGATCCTTTGACTCGAGCGTCGTGCTCATCCATCGCATCTCTGGCGTGGAGGATGCCGTGCCGCTCGCCGGCGGACTTTGGCTCGACGGCAGCTACGACTTGCTCGAGCGCAGGTTGGATGAGGGGACGGCGGACCCGCGCGACATTATTGTGCTCTGCGGCTGCAGTCGTTGGGGCCGCCAGCAGCTCGACGGTGAGGTCCGCACGGGCGCATGGGTTGTCGCAAGCTGTGCGACAGAGGACCCTGCGCTTGACGAGTTCTTCTTCGCAATCGCGCGACACGCGGGAACGCAAGGGGCGGCGACTGTTTCATCAGGCGGGGCGCGAAGGGAGGGAATGCATCCGCGCACAACGGCTGCGTGGGCGTGGACTCTCCGCGCGCTCGGCAAGCCGTACGAGGATCTTGCGCGAAACCAGCGGCCACCGCAAAAAGCGCCGGAGGAGAATTGAGTGGAGCGGAAGCCCCCCCACCCCGAATAAGGGGCGAAATCACGCGTACATTTGGTTTTTCTTTTTTTTTTTTACCTTTCTCTCTCTCTCTATGTCTGTCTGTCTGTCTGTCGGGCTGACTGTCTGTCTCTCCATGTGTGTATTTGACTAAGAGTGAATGAACAATTCTTTGTCAAAAAGGAGGAAGAGAAAGCCGTTGAGAATGGCAAAAGGTAGGTTGAAAAACTAAAATGTGTGAATGACGTCCCATGTTTTAGATACATTCATAAACATGCACACATACACACATATATATATATATATATATATATAGAGAGAGAGAGAGAGACAGAGAGAGAGAGAGAGAAAGTGTAATAACTGAAATGTGTTAGCGCGGTGGCTGCGTGCTTGATGGTTGAACAAGAACTGTTGTAGCACGGCGGGAATCATACGGTAATTACCGTTGAAAAAAAAAAAATACGCTTTTCTGCTTATTCCTTCTTTTCTCTTTTTTTTTTTTTACCTTTGCCATTCTTGTATTATTGCACAGTTATTGCAACGTGTTTTTTTTTTTTTTTTACAGATTATTGACATGATTTAATTGACCACTTTTATTTTGTATTAACTAATATATGTATATTTCTCTTTTTTTTTTTTCCTCTTGTCTTTCTCAAAGTGATTGTGTGCTCAGAGTTTTCAGCCACTAGGAGTAATCACCATGGGAGTCGACCTTACAGGAGTGCAGAAGAAGAAGCGTGTGATTCGCCACCACACGTACTCGACGAACCCGTACATCAAGCTTCTCATCAAGCTGTACAAGTTCCTGGCGCAGCGCACGAACTCCAGCTTCAACAAGCTCATCCACCAGCGCCTGATCAAGAGCCGCAACAACCGCGCCCCCATTTCGCTCAGCCGCATTGCCGTGTGCCTGAAGCGCAAGTCTGTCTGGCTCGAGAAGGGCAAGAAGGCCCCGATCGCCGTCATTGTCGGCGACGTGCTCGACGATGTCCGCATGTCCCGCCTGCCCGCCCTCCGCGTGTGCGCGCTGCGCTTCTCAAAGAGCGCCCGCGAGCGCATCACCGGTGCGGGTGGCGAGTGCCTGACCTTTGACCAGCTTGCGATGATCGCGCCGACCGGGAAGAACACATTCCTGATGCGCGGCCGCAAGAGCGGACGGGAGTCGGTGAAGCACTTCGGCGCGGCTGGCGTCCCGGGTAGCCACGCGAAGCCACACGTGGCGAACCGCGGAAAGGAACGCGAGCGCATCGGCACTCGCCGCCGTGCCTTCCGCCACAAGTAGGCCGTGTAACTCTTGGGGAAAGCATACACTCGCACACATTCGATTTTTTTATGTTGTTTTTCGTTAATTCTTTTATTATTATTATTATATATATTTCTTTTTTCTTGTTTTTTACTTACGTGTTTCTTGTTTCTACCTGGTATGTTTGAGTAAACTGTCTCGGTAAATATCCATTACTTGTATTACCTTTCCCCTTCTTGTTCTCTCTCTTTCCTTTCTTCTTTTTTTATTCTCCTTTTTCTCTACACACACACACACACACACACAAAACATACGTTATAGGTTTACACCGTACGCGAACCATTTTCTCCAGCATGGCAGAGGAAACACCAGTGGCTGCACCAATGGTGGTTGATGCCGTTGTAAAGGATGATGTGACGCCGGAGAGCCTCGAGGACGCCCTCCGCATTGTCCTTCTCAAGTCACGAGAGGCAAACGGACTCATTCGTGGACTCTCTGAAGTCGCCCGCGCGCTTGACCGCCGCACCGCCCACCTCTGCGTCCTCGCCGAGGACTGCGATGACGAGGAGTACAAGAAGCTCATCAAGGCTCTTGCGAAGCAGAGTGGGATTGATATCATCGAGGTGGATGAGCGCGAGAAGCTTGCCGAGTGGGCTGGTCTGCAGCGGCAAAAGGCCGATGGCAGCGTGAAGACACACAAGTGCTCATGTGTGGCCATCAGCGACTTTGGCGAACGCACCAGGGCACTCGAGTTCCTTCTCGAGCAGATGAAGTGAGGGAAGCCGGATAGCGTTGGAAGAGGCAATCCAGGAGGTGCAAATTAATTGTTCTGATTTATTTATTTATTTATTTGCTCTTTTTATTGTTAAAAAAATTATTAAAAAAAAAAAAAAGCCTTTCCGAAACACCTTTCGTGTTATTTGCGTACATACTGGCGCACAATGCCTTGGAATTTTTTCTTTCTGGTTTTCTTCCCGTTTTTTTACGAGCATTATTGTCTTATTTTTATTTTTTCTCTCTCTTTTTTCCCCTTCTTATTAATATTATTATTTTTGTGTCTCCTTTCATAAAGAAAGCAAGAAGTGCGAAACCTGTTTTGTGGTTTCGTTTCTGTGATAGAGTCCGTGAAACCCCTAAGCCAGCGAGTTTTCGTGCGTTGCACCTCCTACTAGTTGGTCTTTTTTTTTATAAAAAAAAAAAGAGTTAGAAAAAGGATTATCCCTTTTGGCAAGGAACAAGAAGGACTAGAGCAACGGAAGGTAGAGGAAAAAAAAAAAAAACAAAGAAAAAAAAAGAAGAAAAAAAAAAAGAACCTTTAATAAGCGAAGGAAAGTGGAGGGAATTAAGGCACTCACGTTCTTGTGTACATCCAACCGAAAAGAACAGTAAAAAACAAAAAAAAAAAGAAGAAAGGACCGGGAAGACAGGCAAAGCATAAAAGGAAAAAAAAGCCAAAGAAGTGCGTTTCCTTTTCAAAAAAAGGGAAAGGGGAAAACAAAAAAAAAAAAGAAACACATCGCCATCGCCGTTTTTTTTTTTTTTTTGTTTGATAAGCCTTGGGCTTACCGACAAAAAGAGAAAAGAAAAGACAGTGTAGGCCTTTAGTTTTCTTTTCCTCACTTCTGCACTTCACCTTTTTTCTCCCATTTCGTTTTTTTCATCTGCGCACGCGTCCGACGTCCCTTCCCCCTCTTCCGCCTGCCCGCCTCTTCCCCCCCCCTTTTTTTTTTTGTTTTAAACTTTTAGTTTCTTTTATTATTGGGACTTGTCCGGAGTGCGCCGCCGTAGGCGATGGCTGCCCCGTTCATCCCTGAGCTGCAGCTCAGCAGTGTAGAGACCGGTGGCGGTTGGGGACTCGGCGATCAGTTCGCCCGACTCCCTCCCGCCTCTGTGCAGGCCGAGTCCCGCGTGCAGGTATACACTGTCGCCCGCGGGGGAGAGTCTGTGTGCGGGTCCACAAAAAATGAGTCCGAGGATGAACTGATCAGACAGCCGCAGCAGTCGGCAGCAGAGGCACAGGGAGCGGTGCAGGGCGCTTCGGAGCCGATTGCGGTAATGCCAACGACGCACTACGCAGTGACTGCCGCGGATGACGACAATACGTTTGTGGATCATGGCAGCACGGCGCCATCGCTGTCGGCGCCTGTGGAGAGTGGACTGCAGGGCACGGGAATCGTGCTGCGGAGTAATAGCAGCGGCGCAAACCCGACACAGCAGGTGCCACTCGTACAGGCGCAGATGCCATTGCACCAGACACAGCAGCAGCAACAACAATCACAATCACAACCTGTACGTGCACAGCAGTCGTTGCAAGTAAAATTCTTGCGGCCTGTGTCGCGCATGATCATTAAGGATAGCGTGCGCTCGATGGTTGTGGCGCCTGACGGCGCTTCTCTCATTGCTGCGTTTGGTGACAATTCAGTTAGTGTGCTTGAATTCAAAGGCGTTGAACTGAATGTCAGCCGAGCCCTCGAGGTGACAAATGTCTACGCGATGGAAGTTGTGCGTGTGCCGGCGGCAAAGGCGGTGTCTTTTAAGTCCTCATCACGCGTATCCCCATCAAGAACGCGCGTCGCTGCGCCATCACAAGTGACGTCGCCTGGTGAAGGAGAAGAATCGTGTGTGCTGTGGTGTGGGATCAGCCGTGGAAGCATTGCGATTATGGACTTATCTGATTTTAGCTCTGTTGGGGTTATTAATAATGCCCACGCACAAACCATTAGTGGACTCTGGTACGTAGGAAATAGCAAAGTATGGAGTGCAGGAAACGACAAGGCGGTGAGGGTGTGGGATCCACAGACAAGGCGTCGCATTAAGAGCCGAAATATCGCTACTATTATTTCTGAACTTTGCTATGTAAGTAGCATAAAACAAGTCTGGGCAATCAGTGATGATGCTCTTATTCGTATGTTTGACATATCAGGGAATAGTGTACGGGCAGTAAAGCAATCAAACGACAAGCCCGAGAACACACTGCGCATGCGAGGTGAAACGCGTTTTATTAAGTATTTTGAACCAGGGGACACGATTTATGTTTCTCTATCGCGCGGTAGCCTTCTCGCGATAGACCCTACGAGCAATGACACTATGGGCGCCATCAATGTGACTCTCACATCCATGTCTTTTTTGGACAGCACAGCACTTGTGACTGGATATGGCGAACTATTGCAGTGTAGTAAGGAGTCCATTGGCCTGTTTGATCTTTCAACTCCGGCTAAGCCTGTACTCCTGTTTCGTGGTGGCGTACTTGACGGTATCGTGTCTCCCATAGGTATGCGACTTCTCACCGCCGTTCCATTAGCGGTCGCCGCGCAGGACGGGGGTCGAAAAGAAAATTTTCTCACCGTGTTCAATTATGAAGACTCAAAGGCCTTCGGACGCGGTGGGCATTTTGTATCGGTACCACAACAACGCAAGGTCACGATTAATCCGCATCAGCGCCGTCAACTCGGGCTGCAGGTACAAGCGAGTGCGGCAAGCAGCAATGTCCTATCGTCATCTAGCCACAACTGCAACACTGCCGTCAATAATAACAATAACAATATTGGAGTCCCCGTGCACCATCCTGTTGTCTTTGCGACGGGTAAGCGCGCCAGTGGGATACAGTGGAGCAAAGAAGAGGGCGCGATTGCACCCCCAAGTTTGAGTAATATCCAACAGCAACAGCAACAGCAACAACAACAACAACAACAGCAGCGTGCGACGGTTGTGCCTTCATCATCCCGTGCGGACGGAATGTGGACTTCTCAGAAAACACGTAGCGTTAGCAATACCACCAATGCCGCCAACAACCATTCCAACAATGCTTGGAATAACAACGGCGCTGTAGATCGCAACGTGTCTATCCTGCAAATGGTGACCCCGCCGGAGCTGATGGCGTCACTGTCAAGTATTGAGAAGAAAACAGAGGACATCAAAGATCTCTTTGCTCAAGTACGTGCCTCGCGCCCCTTGTTAGACGATTTCTCACGCATACACGCGCTTGTCTCGCGCCTTGCGATGGACGGGCAGCTTGGCCCCCCGCTCGACGCGGACGGAATGGATGCAATCGAGAGTGAGTACCAATCCCTCGAGGGCCGTGTCATCGCCGCCGCGGCGGAGCGCCTTCGCCGTCGTGCGGCACAGGCCCATTCGCATTCACCGCTTGCGTCAGCTATTGCCTCCGCGCATGGCGGCCGTGCTATGCCCGAGGGGCCTTCCTCGTCACGCAACGGGCGACTCAGTGTGGGGACGACCCAACAGTCCGGCCTCTGTGACTTCGACGAATCGTGTGTCTCGGGCGGCGCGGGTGATGCTGTGGGCGACAAGTCATCGGAGTCGCTGCTGCGGTGGGTTATGCGGATCACGCGGTCTGGGCAGACAGAGCGGGAGTCACACCGCCGACAGCTAGAGAGTCTTCAGCGCCACAACACACGGATTGTCGAGCGCAACGCTGCTTTTATCAGTGGCTTCGCTCGTATTGAGCAGGCACTGCGCACACACGCGCAACGGCTTCTTGATGAGATAGACGCAGTGGCGGTTCCATCGGAGACCAGTGACTCGTCAAGCCACGTGTACAGTAAACGTCAGCTCCACCAGCTGAGCCAATCGCTCCAGCAGATTGAACAAGTGTCCGGTTCGACTACACCGAAAGATATTACGGCAGCGATGGGGAACATTATTACCCTCGCGTCGCGGTTGCTCACTGCCCAACAGTGCGTTCACGGTGACGAGGCCGCGCGTCGCGCAATAAACGATTTCTCTTCCGTATGTAATACCGGAGATCTCAGTGGACGAATACCGAACGGCGGTTGCAGCTCAGTTGTCCGCCTTGCCTCGTACTCTCCGCGGCCTACGGCGCTTGACGTTCTGTCAATGCGCCCGCAGCGCATGCTTAGCATCATCGCGGACCAGGTCACCACCGTTGAAGAGTTTGTTAAGGACGTGGAACGCTTCTGGTGTTGTCTTGAGGAAACGCAACGAGTTATATGTCTATCCTACGATGGTGGTACGCGGCCGGACCTCAAACAGGACTTTATGCAATTTGCTGTTCTGTGGCATCTTCGGGAGGCTCAAGTGATAGTGGACCTATGTCGCAAAGAATCCGTTGTCGTGATGGCGGAGACGCTGCTCTCCGACTTTGAGGGCCGCGATGGCGTTAGCGAGAGCAACAGTGTAAGTCCCCCGCCTTGCCCAACTGCCGCGGCTGGAGCCGAGGCAACTGCAACGGTTTCATATACCGCAAACGGCCAAACGATGCCGACGACGAGTGGATTGGCGTCTTCTGTAACAGCGATTACGTCTGAGTATACCGCCACTGCTGCTCCTTATTCCGGGACAGGGCCTTTGGAGACGGCGTCTTCTAAGGGCACTCGACCGACGACGACGACGACAGTGCCGGAACAATCCACACGCCTTGTTGGTATTGGCCTTGAGCTTGAAGCCGTTGCCACCCGCATTCGCGCCAGGTTTGACCGCGCGGAGCATGGCCTTTCCAAGGAAACACCGCATGACACCATTGGTGGGCTCTTTAATGCTTCACTAGACAAACTTGGATTCCAGTTGCCGCGTCTGCGAGGGATGTTGCACTGGCAGCGTTTGACGATTCACCTCCTTTTCGAATGTCTTGAGGCCTTTGAGGAGCTCGTCTTTCACGCGGACGAGCAGCCGCGGGTGTTCCGCAAGGACAACTTGCGCGCCATGGAGCAACAGCTCGACGACTGGCGCGTGTACCTTGAGGACGTCCACGGCGAGTCGACCCAGCTCCTCTCGGTCATTTTCCTTTCGCAGCGCGAGGGCGGCCCGCCACCGAAGTGCGGGTCCAGCAGTAATGTGCCGCACTCTTCACGCGGGGCCGATGACGCGAGTGCCGGGGGCGAAATCGGCGTTCCCGCGACTGGCGAGCGCACCACGCGATGGGTGCTGCTCGTCGGGCTCTATGTGAGATCCCTCGAGCGCACCGGCGCCGCCCCCGTTTTGTTCGAGTCACAGGACACAGGAGACGACGTGGGCGCGGCGGACTTTGGGCTTATGGCGCTGCTCGATCAAATCGCCGAAACCGTGGAGGCTGTTCGGGCAAAGAGCGGCGCGTTGCTGCGGTACTGTGAAAAGATACAGTCTCAGCTCCCGCGCACTCTAAGCGACGCCACCGTGCACGAGGAGTCAGGAGCGGTACACATACCACCGTGGCGCGGCGGTCACATCTCGGAGCGGTATTGCAAAGGTTTCTGCCACGACATGACATGTTAAGTTTTCAACAATCTTTTGAACACGGAGGGTAGCAAAAGTATTGATTTTTTTTATTTTTATTTTTTTTTTGTTTTTCTTTCCTTCTCTTAACACAGGTGTTGCAAACGTGGTAAGGGTGGACTCAGAATGAAATGGCTGGTTGGGTGCCAATGATATCTTCTGGAGGACAACACGTATGGCTCCGGGAATAAATCAACAGAAAAAAAGAACTGAAAATACTCCAAAAAAACTCATCAAACAAGCGGAAGACAGAATAATACACATACACACACACACGCACACACACACACACATACACATACACAAATTTATTCATTTTCGGAATCTCTTTGCTTGCGCTTTTATTTTTCTGTACCCTTGATATGCTTGTTTTTTTATTATTATTATTCCGTGAGGCATATGTGTATGTGTGTTTGCTTCGCTGATCTTTTTTTTTAATTGCGTCTATATGCTCTGATCATTCTATAATTTATGACGATTATTAAACGGCGCTCTTGTGTATTTGTGTGTTTCTGTTCGCATATTGTGAGGGTTCTTATTGTAAATGAATTGTATCTTGAACACTTGCATGTGGAAAAGGTGGTTTTACCATTTTTTCTTTTTTGTGTTTCTTTTGCGTCCCTTTTGTCTGCCGTCTTCGTCTTTGTATTAGATGTTTCTTGCGAACCGTATTTTTATTCTTCTGCCCTTTTTCACAACCTATGCAAATCATTGTTTTCGACTTTGCAAAGAGATTTTTCCTCTTGTATTTGGGCGAGGAAAATAGCAGCTAAGTGAGAATCAACGGCAACGAAAATAAAAACGGATACAAATGGGTTGAGGGCTGAGCAAGAAAGTATGTGCTCATGTTATTGTCTCTATCTCTCTCTGTGTGTGTGTTTCTGTGTGTGTGCTTTGCGTGAACAGATATATATATATATATAAGAACGTTGGACAAGTGACGAAGAGACCGTTCACTGTATTTATATTGTACATGCTTTCTGCTTGTCTTGAGCAAGGCCTATATGCTTATTTTTCTTTATTGCTTTCCTCTCTCTATCTTTTTTTTTTTTTTGCTATTATTATTATTTCTTACTTTTATTTTTTTTTTCACACCCTCGCGCATGTGCAATGTTTGTTGTGCTTCACGGATCAGACGTTTTCTCACGGGTCATTGCTCACACACACACACACACACATACACACAGAAGCACTCTCTCTCTCTCTCTCTCTGTCTGTATGGACGGGCTACAGCTTCTCTTCTACCGCATCAACGTGCAGGACTATCCGCTTTACGCCGAGCTGGAGCGCTCTCCGGACCGCCCGGGGCTTCTCCTCGCCGAGGCCCGCGCGCTGCAGGGAATCCGCTACGCCGCCCCCGCCGGCTACGCCCTCGCGCTGCTTTACTTCTACGGCTATCACCGCCCGCGCCTCCCGTTCGCCGACCGCGGGCTCGCGCGCCTGCACCACTGGCTTTTCCCGAGCGCTGCGTACAGCACGCCGCTCGGGGTGGCGGGCGGACTGCTCTACTGCGCCTACCGCGACGGCTGTGTCGGCCTCTCCGCCGCGAGTACGGCGCGGGCGGTGGAGCGCGAGCGGTCCCGCGCGGCGGCGGCGGCGGCGGGTCGACAGCCCGCGCAGCGGGGGCGCCCGGCAGTCCTTAGCGCAGCGGCATGCGACCCGTTTCTGGACCCGTGCGGGGTGCTGTGCGTGGGGCGACAGGTGGCGGCGCCGGGAGACGCGGCGTTTTACAGTGAATACAGCAAACAACGTGTGGACGCGCTGGTGAGTGCCGCGATGCGCATGCAGCAGTCGGCGGAGGAGCAGCGGTGGTTGCGCACGGCCGGGCGACTGGGCGGGTACGGGATCATTGGCGCGCTGCTCACGTGGAACAGCGGCGGAATGCTGTACCGACTGTCCATGGGACTTGGACTCGGAGTCGTTGCGGCGGCGGCTGTGTCGGGAACGGGACTCGACAAATAACAGAATGCTGAAGCAAGTTGAATGCGCGGCCTTCCCCGATGCCTCCACTCTGTACAATTAGTTATTGTATATATATATATATATATATCAGTGGATGGAGGGAAGGTAAGTATAGAGCTCGTTAAACGATGATTTTCCAGGTATCTTGAGAGCGGTCTTCACACATTTAACTTTTTTTTTTTTGTTATTGTTTTGTTTTAAAGCGCATTCGTGCCCCTAAGAGTGAAATGCAGACTCTTGGCGACAATGTCGGTAAAGAGGACAGTGCCGACAGCATCATTCGCGAATTCATTTTAGCCGCCCCACCGGGTGATCTGCACACCGTTCTCGCGGCTCTTCGTGTGCTCACCGGCGACGACGCGCTGTTTTTTGCCATTGCACCAAAACACTGTCTCGCACATCACATGCGGTGTATCCGCGTTTTTACTTTTGACGCTGAGGCTGACGGCAAAGACAGTAGTGGTATGGTGTCGTTCCTCACTGGGCGCCACAATCACTTAGTGACATTTATTCAGCAGTACGCAAAGGCGCATGGCGTGCCCTTGCGCGAAGTGATGGAATCCGTCGAGGATTACTTTCATAGGCACTGTGGAACTGCTGTGATGGCTTCCTACTGCGTTTCTCCACGAGGTACATCTGGCGACGAAGCAAAGAGAATGAATAATGATGGGAATGGTTTGGACGAAGTTCCTTTGTCTGATACACTTCCTGAAGACGTGTTTGCGTCGCTCGACTGTGTCTTCTTTGACCTCGCACTCAGACTTTACATTGAGATTGACCCAATGACCGAGCGGTGCCTTCGCGTGGTACACTTTGCCTCAGTGGCCCCACTGCCTGCAGCGCTCGCGGCTGTGGAGTGTCAATCGCCCAACGGCCACGACGGACCACTCCGTCACACTCGTGCCGCTGCGCAGCGCCTCATGGCGCAGTACGCGGCCGCATGTTTTACCGCTGCGCCCCAGACATCCGTATGCACATCCCCACTGTCCTCCTCAGCGGCAGGAGCGGTGGGGACTGGTGCTGTGCTTTGGCCAGTGCCCACAGGGTATGTGCTTGTGCTTTGCGTGTCGGCTGTGTGGCGGCTCCCGCGGTCGATGTGGGCCGCGCGCCGCGCATCGCTCTTCACCGTTGCGCCCGGCGAGAAGAGTGTCTGTGTGCGAGGCGAAACGCATGTCCACGCGCATCACTACGAGGACGGCAACGCGCATGTGGAGTTGCGGCGCGTGATGGAGCCTGTTGCGTTACCGGAGTGGCCAGCGGAGATGTTTGGGTTTGTGGATAATGCCACCGTCGCGGTTCATGTGCCGCAGCTTTGCGAATCGCTCATGAAAGCCGTTCATACGCACGAGCGCACTGTGCATGATGCCGTGCTGCGTGCTGCGAGGGATACGGGTGAGAAGGCGCTGCAGCAATTGCGTCGCCGCTTGCCGATCGCGCGGCAATTGTTTGATTGCACACGCGGTAAAGCTATCATGCGAACAGTGGACACTGGCGCGGACGGGAGCGGAGAGGAAAGTGTAAAGGAGGGCAGTGCCTGTCAATGATCCGTGTCGCCCACTGTGTGAAGAAGGGAGAATCATGTAGCGGCATTAGAATCCTTATTCAATTACGTATATATATATATATATATATATTCTGAACTCTTTTTTTTTTTTTTGTGTGTGGGGCGGGGTGGGGGGCGGTTATATCACGATGCTTGCTTTTTTTTTCTTCTTTTTTCTTAATTTTTGTTTCTTGAGTGAAGTTACTCACTTTGGGGTGTCGTACGGCGCGTCTCGATTCCCTTTTCAGTGATCGCGTGACGATAGCGTCACCATACACACACATATATATATATATATACATATATATATATATACAGGCAAACAGAGAAAGGGATAAGAGGGAACTTGACCAATATTCTTTGCCTTTTTCAAAGCATATTTCACAGTGCTTTACGTCTAGCGACCCCTCATATATATATATATATATATATATATATTTTGTTCTCAATGCTTATAATGCCGAGGCCGTTGCATGGTGTGCGCATAGCGACACTGCCCTTTTTTCACCGCGCCACTCCCCACTGCCTTCGCCACTGCTCCACTTCTCTCACTGGGCTTCGCACAGTTCCCGCTGCGAAAATTTCCCCGCGAGCCGTTTCCCTCATTAGTGCCTACGGCCCTAGCACGGACACTGCCACAGTTGTGGCGGACCCGGCGGCCTTTGAAGCGGTGCTCGCGCGTGTATTTGTGAGTGACGAAGAGAGCCCCAATGCGCTTGTGCGTAGTCTGCGAGATCTCCTGCGCAGGCGCCGCGAGGAACTTGCGCCGATGCATGAAGCAAAGCATCGGGTTGATGCCTTCGTCGACAACCGCTGTGCCCCGCTCCTGCGCCACACCACACTTGCACTTCTAGTGCTGCAGTTTGTAGTGCTCTTCCGTTGGGTTTTTGTCGTTTTCGACTGGAACTTTGTGGAACCCATGACATACTTTTTTGGATACACAGCTGTGTGGATTGGTCTCCTGTTTCACTACGGCACTGCGGGGCGGGAAGACTTTACGTGGGAGGCGATCTTTGCCGCTCTCTCGCAGCGGCTACGCAATCGTTTGTATGAAAGAAACGGGATTGATATGGATCGACTGGCAACTCTTGAAAAGTCCGTGAAGGAATTGGAAAATACCTTGTCAAGGTATTAAGTTCTGAGCGCGTGGTAACGTTTTTGTTTGCTCATGTACAATAAGTGCCTATGCTTTCACACTTTCACTTTATTATTATTATTATTATTATTTTTATGCGGTGGTGTGCAGGAATAAGAATGTGCATGTCTTCTCCTGTGCTGAGAGTGTGTGACTCGTATAGACGAAATTCGATGAACTGTGTTGGGCAAAGTACTGCTCTTTACAAGAACTTGGGACATACTTTGCTTTTATTACTTTTCCGTTGCTTTTTTTTTTTCTTATTATTATTTATTTATTTTTCCTTGTGCAGAACCCCCGGGAGTAAGATGATTCACTCATCTTCAACAACGTGCCACACGCAGAAAAAGTGTGTTACACAATGCACAGGAAAGGAAAAAAAAAAAAAAGCAAAGGATAACGTTACGGAGCGCCAGAGCATTTATTGACAATGAATACATGAGCTCTTGTGGGCAGTGGCACTGTGCAGGCATTGGCCTGCAGTAGATATTCATGGTAAGACAATATTTCTTAAATGGAGTATTCATTCTTGAAGTTTTATAAGAAAATAGACTCTTTCTCCTTAGTTGTTGTTGTTGCAGCCTTATCTGTGGGTTAAATTATCGCTTAACAGCTAAACAAACAAACAAAAGCAATACCGCGCGCAGTGTATTCGTTGAGTCTCTATGGATCAATGCAACGGTTTCTGATAAGAGAGGGAATGTGTGTGTGTATATATGTTTCCAGGTGACAATCGTACACACAGTACAAGCACGTGTCTTGAGGCCGCAAGGCGATTCAGGTAAAGTATGACTTTGCGTAAATTGCGAACTGAATTTCCCGATGGAATGTGTTCAGGGGTTCAAAGAATGATGATTTAGATTTTTGCTGACAAAAAACAAACAAACAAAAAAACGTGGAGATTTTATACGAGTAAAAGTTCATGCGAAGTTTTTTTTTTTTTTTTGTTTTGATTTCCGAAGATTTAGCAGGAATGCAATTGTTATGTATCTTTGGCTTACAAACAATATGATTTACTGTGACATTGATTCTTTCTAATTGCAATTTTTTATTTTTGATAGAGAGAGAGAGAGTTTGGTTTGCTGTTGTGCACAGATCGTATCACCGAAATTTTTTGCACATTGGTTTAGCGAAAACCACTATGTAGTTCTAAGGATTAGTTTTTTTTTTTTTTTTTTGAATACTGAATTCATATATATATATATATATATATATATATATATATATATATGAAGTTATAAGCTCTTCCAATGTAATTGGCGCAATTTCAGTTTACTAAAAAGGGTTAATCCTTTTTTTTTTTACCGCTAACAATCGAAGAAGTCTAACATTGTTTTTTTTCTTTTTTTTGTTTTGCCTTGAGACTTTTACATACATAATGAGGTTCCCTTTGCTTTCAAAAGCATTTTTGATTTTTATTTATTTATTTTTTATTGTGAGGTTGACAACGAATATAACATCAGGAGTGAAGTGTCTTTTTCTGTGTGACTGCAGTCTCATCCTCAATAATAATAATAATAAAACAAAGTTTTTTGAAAAAAAAAAAACCAACAACAACGATCCCTTGATTATATTCTTACTCTTACTCTTCTCCTTTTTCCTTTTTTGTTTAAAAAATAAGTAAATAATCTTTTGTTATTTTTATTCTCTCTTTTAAAAAAAAAAGAAAAAGGAAGAAGAAAAAAAAAAAAAAAAGGAGAAGCGATTCACGCAACTACTGTCCCTCTCTCCTTATTGCTTTGCTTTGGTTTCTGTGTGTGTGTGTGCGATGTACCACTCGGCCCGACTCGGCCCGCAGCAGCGCCGCCACGCGGAGACCTCGCGGGGACTTCGCCAAACCGCTTTCCCCGGGGCCCTCTCCCTTTCCCCGGCCCTCTCCCTTTCCCCGGCCCCCGGGGCTCCTGCGACTGCGGGCGGTACTGTGCCGAACGGGGCGATAAAGTACGATGCGGTGCATTCGCCAGCACCACACGCGGTGACGTGTACTCCACCGCCTTCTGAGCCAGAAATGGCTTTGCAGTTAGTCCCCGTGGCGAGTAGTCACGCGAGTTCCACGTTGGAAGGACCGCTTCCAGCGGAGATACGGGAAATGATTTACGCTGCGTGTACTGGAGAGACGGCGGAGATGGCGGAGCGACACGCGCGACGGCTTTTGAGTACAAGTCGGCGCGTTCGGGTATACCGCGAAGAACTGCAGAGCGCGACAGAGGAAGTGGGCGATGTTGCACAGCTTGTGCAGCGGCACCAAACCGTGCAAGAGGCGCTTCGTTCGGAAATGAGTGACTTGGATGTAAAAATTGATCATTTGACCCGCGAGCGTCGTATTTGCGAGCAGCAGCTGATACAAGAGGACGATGCGCTAAAGCGGCGTCATGAAAAGTTACAAGAGGCGAATGAGCGTGTGCAAGTTCTTCGGTCAACTATAGATGCGATTACAAAAGATTCTCTCGCGGGTTATGTGTTGTTGCGGCAGTTGGTGCCAAATCTGCACGTTGACAACTATCTTTCATAGAGGAGGAAACAAAAAAAAAAAAAAAAAGAGAAACATGGAAAGATGTGGCTTGTTGGTATGTGTGTGTGGAGGGTGGGGTTAAACATATTCTCTACAGCCTTTTACCATTGTCATCTTTTCATTTATCTATTTATCATTATTGTTATTATTATTAATTTTTTATTATTACTACTTGCGCACCACAACCATTTTTTTGTTATCCATCTTCACCTCGGTTAACCTTTATATTTTGATCTTTTTATCCTTCTCTTACTTCTCTATCTCTTCAATTAAAAACAAACTGACAAAGAGCGTTTAAAGAGTGTTCAATATATCCAAATCCAATTGGTTCTCGTCAGTTGTGCTTAAGAAACACCGAAAGAGACTGAAATACCGGAAGGGAAATATTAATTGTTCCATTGGAGACCCTTTCTTTCTGAAGGGAAAGGCAAAATAAAAAAGAAATATATACATATATATTGTATAAGAAGGGAACCATGCATAACGAGTTTAACTGTGTAGCGGCGGAACTTCGTGAAATTGAAGATGAGTTCACCTCTGGCCGTATGAATGCATTTGGCAACTCCGAAACAAGGGAGAGTTTTTTACGAAAGTTACGCCAAATCTCAGACGTGGAGACAGAAGTTTTTTACCGTGCCTGCAGTCTCCTGAACACGAGCACATCAGAGGACTACGTGCTGCAGTCAATGCTTTTCGCCAACCAGGAGCAGTCGGCGGGGGAGAACGGCAGCAACACAAACAAGGACGCGGACACGAGTTGGGCCTGTGCCACATCGCGTCTCTCATTTACGCGACGCGACATGGGGAAAGGGGCGACATTCAATGAAAGGGCCAGCCTTGCTGGGAGCTTAGGGGGGGAGCGGTTCGCAGCCTCTGTGGACGGTCGCGATGGGAGTAAGACCTCACCGGAATTGCAATTGCCGTGGAGTGCGGATGCGGGGTTTTCGGATCGCCCATTTGAAGATGTTTCGCGCCACTTTAAGACGCTCGAGGGAGAGTTTTCGGCACTTGGGGAACATCTGCGGCAGATCTCAGTGCATGTACTTCAGCTGAATGATATGACAGAGCGTGCTCGGACAAACGGAGGCGAAAAATGATTTTTTAGAATTCGGAAATCGGATGGCGCAAATAAATGGATCTTTATGAATATTTGCACACCTTTCTTTATTGTTCCGTGAACAATAGAGTAATCAGTGTATAAGTCTGAGTGTCGAATGTCCAATTTTAAATCAAGCTTTTTTTTTTTTTTTTTTTTTTTTTTTTTTAAAATAACGAAAAAAAAAAAAAAACTCCTGGTTTTAAGGGATCAACTCCAGGGGGAAATATATAAATATATATATAAAGACTACGAACGTGGGTGGGTGGGGGTTCACTCAATTATATTAGAACGCGTATTTTAACAATGAGCGACATTGTTCTGCTGAGTCCCATACTTTCCTTTGCCGCTTGCTGTGACAGTGCCGATAGCGAGTGGCCTGCGAGTGAATTCATTGGATACCCCGTAGCCCCGCAAACGCACGTAGCGCTCTACGAATGGATCCGTCGCTTCGTCGAAGACCAGTGCGACGCAGTGGAGCTCCACCGCGCGGAGTCTGCCTTGCGTGAACTTATTTGTTTGGACGAAAGCCGCGTGCGTATCGATTGCCTGTGGCGCTGGCACCTCACCGCACTGCGCGCGGACATTCAGCGCCGAGACGCCGCGCTTGCCGCGACGGAGGCGCGGAGTCGCTATGCACTTTACCGTCTCGTGCACTGGAGCAACCGCGGCACACAGAGTGAGAGTGCAACTGCGGATGAGGCTCAGTGTATGCGGGAACTGCGGGAACTTGTGGACGCGGCGGATGCCCCGGCGGCCGCGCGGGCCATTGCCGCACAGCGCGCGGCGGAAGAGCGTTTGTACGCAACGGGTCGTGTGCTCGAGCACCAAACGGCACAACTGGAGAAGGTTCAGGCGGAACTGAATGCCGCGCGCCACGGGATTAATGAACTTGCGGAGTATGCGGGCTTGCGCGTGCGCTGTGGGGAGAAGTGCAGTAGCGCCGTGGCTGGAGTGACTGTGCGTTCACCGGCGGATGTTGTGGAGGCATTGCGTGTGGTCATGCAAGAAACGGACAATGGGATCCCAAAAACAGAAACAGTGGACTGTGCGGACTGTAAGCGACTGCGCAGCGATAATGCGCAGTTGCAGTATCAAGTGTTACAACTCCAGGAACTGCTGCGGGGCACCCAGAAGCAACAACAGCAGTATCATGCGCATCAAGCATGTGAACCACAATCACGCGCAGTAAACTGTGATACGACGAGTGGCACATGCGGTTTTGACGCGCTGACAGCCGCGTTGCATCGCCTGGAGGAGACTCGTGCAGAGTGCTACGCGCTCGAAGGGCTTAACCAAAAGCTTTCTCACACCAATAGTGTTACTTGGAGTCATGCGGAGAGCAATCTGTCGGATCCGGGACCGTCGCACGAACGCTTTTGTTTGGAGTCTATGCGCTACGAGGAGTATCTCTCGGTTTTGCAAGAAATGCGTGGGTTATTGCGACTGGTGGGCCAACTCGCAGGCGTGCGTTCGGTTTTTCTTCGCCGGAGTGCCACCGAATGCACTGTGTCCGGTGATCTAGGCGTTTTCCCCGCGCACGGCTGCTCACTGCACCAGTGGACTGCACCGGGCGCACTGCGGCCCGTGCGCTGCGCGGTTGTGCTGTACGCGTCACCGCCAAGCCGCGCGGTGAACACGCCGCGTGTGGCGTTTGCGAATGCCGCCGCCGCGGGCAAAATCGATGTGATTGATCTTTCCCGTGGCGCGCGCCTTGGCGGTGACGCGGTGCGCTTCTCCCCCGATGGCTCTTATGTGTACATCTGCGCGGGTGACGCGACTTCGTCCTTAGCGGCGCGGGCGGAGCTGCGGCACGCGGCGGAGACACTTTGCGCGGCGCTCGATATTTCACCGTCGCGCTCTTTTGTGTACTTTGACGCCGCGCGCGATGGGCGGCGGCGGCGGCGACTCGGATGGGCCGGCGAAGGCATTTGTGCGTGGGCGCTGAAGGAAATGTTTTTTGACCCACCGAGGGAGCGCCAGCGGTTTGAGGCGCACCTGAGCAAAGCGTACCGCGTCATTCTGTGCCTCTCCCGCGAAGAGGCAGACGCGTTTGCCGGCGACTGCGTGGAGATTGTCGTTCGATCGCTAAACCACGCAAGCGTTGCGCGGCGGCTCATCATTTCTGAGCGGGCGCTGCACGCGTTGTCGGAGGAGAACCGCGAGCGCGTGTCGAAGTGGTACGGCGCGGCGGGGTGTCTCGCGCCGGACCTCGCGACGATTGAGCGAACCGGCGGGTACTCGGCCGGGTCCGTTGTGCTCACCGCCGTCACGCACGGGGCGAAGGTCCCGCCACCGTCGGCCTGCGGGTTTCTTGCGGTCAGTGGGATCGGCAGAAGTGAAGCATGCGGTGGGGGTTAGCCGCGCCGCGAGTCCCTCCGCTGTGGAAGAGGAATAACACGCGGAACCGAGGGCACCGGGACATTTACAGAATGCGGATATACTTTATATATTTATATACAGTTTTTATTTTTGGTTTGCTGGACTGATCACACCATGTACATTTTTTTACATATGCTCATGTATAGAAGTATACAAATATATACACATGCATACATGTGTGTGTGCGAGTGTGTATTTGTGTGTGTGTGTGTGTGTTGGACAGTTGACCATTGATTGTTTCTTCTTTGTTTTAATTTTTCTGAACGACAAAGAAAGTGGAAGGAACGGGGGAAAACAAACATATCGACCTGTCAGCTTATTGTGAGCTATTTGCCCATAGCAAGCGAATTGGGAAGCAAGAAATTGGAAGTTACTAAACGCACATAAATTTCTATATATATATATATATATATATATATATATAACAACTGGCAAAGCATTGACACTGACGCCATTATGAGTGAAGTTTTGCTTGTCTCTCTCACTCCGGTTGGGCGCGGGGACGCTGAAAGCATGAACTCCACTCGCAGTTTTCACTCTCAAGCGATGGGCTCGAGCTATGGCTCCCTCACTCGGACTGTGCTCGACGACCCCAAATCCATGTCACTGTCGATGCCGATTGAAGTAGAAGAGGAACACTGTCGCAAAGCGCTTTTACTCGAGTGCCAATTTGAACGCCTGGATCTCGCGGAGTGGCGTATAGCTCTCCGTGAGCAAATGGAATCCACGCGTCTCCGCCAGCGCGCAGCTGACATTGCGGTACAAGAGGCCCTTCTTCACCACCGCATGGAGCGCTTTGCGTATATTGAGCAGCGCTATGGGAAGCCGCTGGATGCACACCGCGTCTCTGATTTACTGAACACGAGTACCGCGTCGACGGTCACCACGGCCAGTGGGCGGACTGCGCCGCCAAAGACTATTCCAAAGCGCACGCCTAGTCGTGCAATGAGGCAGACGGAACTCACCACAGCCGCATTGTCTGCTCGCGTGAATGCGACACATTTGCTCCGCGCGCTTCTGCAAGACGAGTTGTTTGCCCGAGAGTTGCTCGCTCTGGAAGAAACGCATGCGTGGATCGCGCAGTGGTCTGCGCTGCCCCCGCCCACAAGGAACGTTTCCCGTCCCAATGACATCTGCGTTGGGAAACCTATTGGCTCTGCGGACTATGCCCCTTCTAGGCAGATTGAGCGAGTGCGCTGCGATACCACAGCTGTGTGCGATGAGGCGGAGGCGCTGAGCTTTGCACTCGACGATATGCACAAGGGCGATACATGCGTTGTCGGCCCATGCGACTTCCCGGAATACCCTGTTGGCGTGATGCGTGCGGCCACTGCGTTTGTCGATAAGCTGCGCCGCCGTCTCTATCGCGACGCCAAGCGAAGAAAAGTCGCGGAGCGGGCCCTGCAGGGCGCAAATCAACGGGCAGATGAGCAATCCGAGCGCGTGCGGCTGCTTCAGTGCACTGTCGATGCAACAGAAGAAGCCGCTGCCGCTGTTGCCGCTGCCTTTCAATTGCGCCTTCCCGCCCCGTCGCCATCGCAGAGCACCGGCGGGACATACGCAGAACGGGTGCTGCATGAGCTCCCCAATTCCTTAGCGGTGCTGCAGCGGCAGCTCCGGTGGCAAGAGGAACGCGCGGGGCGCGAGCTTCGCGATCGCGAGGCAGTGCTGGAGATGATATTTGTGCAGACCAGTAGACTTGCCGCGCTGCTGCGACAGATGCTCGGGTCTAGCGCACCGGCTATGCTCGCCACCGGAGGAGAGGTGAGCACTGCAAACGTGGCAGGTGTACTGGAGAGTGTCATTGCCAGCGTTGTGGCGCTTCGCGATGACGGAGACTGCGGGTTTCTTAAGTCGTCTTCGGCAAACTGCGGATGTGAAGAAGAAATGAAGCGAACCATTGCGCAGATGCAGCGGCGTATCGACAAACTCGTGGCGGAGCGGGGGAAGGCGTGGGGGACGGGTGAGTGTGTGAGTGACGAGGACAGCAACGCACAGGTCCTCTTGATGGTGATGCGGCAGCTGCAGGAGGTGCGGGGGGAAAAGCTGGCGCTCGAAATCGCACACGAGAACAGACATGAGCGCCGCCCGGTTCTCCGTTCTCCATCGGAAAACCGCGCAAACCAAAACGGTGCGGAGGATCAAAAGGACCCAAACGAGTGGGTACAGACTGTTCACAAACTAACCGAGGACAACGCGCTGCTGCGTGAGGAGGTGCGGCTTGAGCAGGAGGCGCGCCAGGCGCTCGCGGCTCAACTCAAAGTGTCCGAGCGGTTTGTGCGGGAATTGCAGCGACAGTGCCGTCGTCTACGGCAAAGCGGTCGAATGGAGAATGATGCCTGCGAAGTTATACAGGGGGATAAGTGCGGAGGGAGCGACAGCGGTGAAAGCACTGAAAGTGATGAGGGATATGATGATGATAATGATGATGAAACATTGGAAAATGACATTCTGAAGCGTCAAGGCAAGGGTGAGGGCGAAAACCTTTACAGTGCACAAGCGCACAAACTGAACTTCAATGACAAGGCGGACCATTGTTTTTGCGCGGAGAAGAACTTTGAGAACGATATGAACGACTCGGCGTCGCCTTTGAATGATTTTCATCTCCCAGGTAATATTCGCCAAATCGCATCCTCAGCATCGAGTTTGGATTCACCTCACACGTTAAACCTTTCCTCGCCGTTTCTTTCTCCCGAGCATCGTGCCGCCTATCTCGCCTGTCTGCGTGACCATCGCCGCTTTGCCACTGCCCTGCGTGTCACGCATGGCCTCTCTGTGTGTACCATTGCCCATGCCCACAACACACCGGATGTGTCGAGTATACTTGCCGGCTGCGCGATTTCCATACATGCGCTACCGCGCCACGACGGTGGTGTGGGCATACGGCGCCTTGCTGTCCTGTATCCATTGCCCTCTGCACTCCAAGCGCAAGTTCCACTGACCGAGTGCATCCGCCGCGTTCGGAGAGCCGTTCGCCGCGCAGTTCCTGGCACAGAGCTCATCGACCTTCGCTCGGAGTTTGCGCACGCGGGGAAATATCTTCGCGGGTCTATGGACCTCTGCGTGTCCCCTGGTGGGCGCTTTGTGTATGCGCTTGCCTCCGCGGATTGCGATGCCCTCGCGCGGCTCTGCGCGCCCGCTGCGCTCGACATTCCCCCGGAGCGGCGCTTTCGCTTTGCCGCGGCGGACAAAAAGATAACGCTGGACGAACTCGGATGGTGCGGGAGCGCCGCGTGTGCGTGGGCGGTGGATGCGATGCAGTTTGAGTCGCCCGCGGAGCAGCAGCGCTTTGAGCGGCACATACGGAAAGACTATGCAATGGCACTGCGGCTCTCTGCGGAAGAAATGAGGCGCGGCGCTGGCGGGTGCGTGGAGCTCCTTACACGCACCTCTGTCGGGAAAACCGCGCGAAGAATCTTCATGTCCGTCGGCGCGTACGAGGGGCTCTCCGCGGAGCACCGAGCGCAGCTTACGCAGTTTTACGGAGCGCACGGGATTGCGACAGTTTCTGTTCATAACATTGAACGCGAGACGGCCGCGCCGCTGCGGCGGCTTGTCGTAGTCGCGCAGTGGCACGGGGATCAGTCGCTTGTGAAGCCACCGCCAAAGGACTTACTGAAGGCGTTTGGGCTCGAGTTGGACAAGAGGTAAAAGGGGAGAGAGCGATAAGCAGAGAGAGAGAGAGTGTGTGTGAGAGTCGCAGTCAAGCTTGACTGCTTATACATATACATATACATATATATATATATATATATATATATATATATATATATACATTTTGTTTGTATTGTTAGTTTTGCTAATGTACTTACGTTCTTACCGTCGATGGGGAGTAGTACGTGGGAAACGGTGTTCAGTGCACGTATTCATACCACAGAACTTAAAAGGGATGTTAGAAAGTATCAAAACATAACTTAAGTCGAAGGTGGATCAATGTATTTTTATTCAGTGAATCCTGTCTCCACTCTCTTTTTTTTTTCTCTTTCTCTCTCTCTCTATATATATATATATATATATCTTTACGCTTCTGCCTGCCTCTCTGTGTTTGTTGCCTTTCGGGGTGTAACCGAAATTCGGTATTTACTCCATTTTATGTTTGCTTATCTTTTTTTTTTTTTGTATGCGTATTTGATAACTGGATGTGATGAGAGATTACTTTTACTTCTGCTTCTTGTTTGCCTCATCATCATGCGAGTGTTTATATTTATATTTTGCTTGAAAAATACTTCCACTTTTACTGGCACGGTATCTCGTTGTATTTCTTGATAGCTGTGCTCTTATGATGTCTAAAGAAGACGATCTCTTTTTGAAGAGGCTGACTAAATGTTTCTTAACTTACATCTTGTGTTTCACATTTGCAGGAAAACATCAACAACAAAAAAAGAGAAACACTGGGTTGATATTTGCTTTTAGAATATTATTTTTCCCCTTTTATTATTATCATCAACTACAAGACGTTATACATAAAAGGCGAAGCGATACAATCCAGGGAAACGCACTTTGCCTCCACACCACCCGTACGATTAACTCCAGATAAAAAGTATATATATATATATATATATATTTCTAGTGTGTGTGTGTGTGAAAGAGAAACAGGCAAGGGGTGTGCAATGGCGTCTGAAGAGACACTGCTGCATATATTCAATGGCACCATGTCACCCGATAAGAAAGTTCGTGAGGAGGCGGAATTATTTCTCACACAACTCTCCACAAGCGACCCGCAGCATGTCCTGCAACTCTTAGAGTTTTCCTGCCGCGAACTCCCGCCTGCCGCGCGCAACGCACAACTCGCTGCGGCTATTCACCTGCGCAATGTCCTCAGCCGCAGTGATTGGAACCGCCAGTCGCACTTCAGCAATGATCTTCGCGCAGCAGTGCGTGCTGCCATTGTTCCGCTGCAATGCGCCGCGCACGTACCAGAACTCATTCGCCGACAACTGATTGCCACTGTGCGCGAGCTCATTGCATACGATTACCCGGACCGCTGGCCTACACTTGTGCCGCAGTTGATGGAACTTCTCTCCGCGGGCACAGGCGCCCTTGCCGGCTGTGGAGAGGCAACGCCCAAGGCGATGGCCGTGGCGCTGCAGCTGAAAGGGGCTCTTGGTGTGCTGCGTGGCTGCTGTCACGTGTACGAGGATGTGGTGACGATTCCCGCAGAAGCTGTGGATGCCTTTGCGGACACAGTGCTGCCGCCGCTGCTGATGTTGACTGAGCGACTCGTTGCGCTCTGGGTCGCCGAATCATCGCGGGCGCAGCACATGGAAGAGCGTACGAGGCCTGGAACACTGGAGGTCTCGGCGTGGCACATGGAACTCTCGCACTGTCTAAGACTTATTATTAAAAGCATACACTCTCTCACCGCGATGCGATGGCCGCGGTTTCTATGTAATGAAACTGCATTCGAGGGATTCGTTCAGGGGTCCCTTGGTGAGTTGCTCATGGTTTCACAAACAGTTCTCCTGCCGTTCTTTAGCACTTGTATCCCACAAGTAAGCGCACACGATGAGTCGGACCTCGCACCACTGTTTCAGGCTTCTTCTGTATGGCGACTGCTTAAATGGCTCGAATGTATGTCATGTAAGCTAGTGCAGGACTTGGTACCGGCAAGTAGCACGGAGAAACGGGCTCGCTCCGTCGCAAAGTTGTTTTGCAACCGACATTTGCAATCTATTGCACAGATTTCGCTGAATCTTGTGCGGTGGCATGCAGGACCGCGACAGGTGACATCCAAGGCGTACATTATTGCTCTCGAAATTCTTACTTTAGGAATTGCTGTGAAGTCTGTCTATAACAGTGTCATTTCCCCAAACGCGGAAGAGATTTTGACGTTTTTACTTTTCCCACGGCTTTGCTTTTCTGCAACAGAGGCGGAACTTTGGTCGTTCAACCCTGAAGAATATGTGCGCCAGCAGACAAGTTCTGTGGGGGACCTTTACAATCCCCGAGTCGTTTCAGCGAGTCTCTTACTATCTATCGTGGTTCCATCAAAGCCTTTTCACGAAGCGACGATTTCGGGTAAGTTCATTCAGTTTCTTAACGCGCAGTTTATGACGAATGCGGGGGCAGCGTTTGAGTTGTGTAACATGGACGCGGCTAAGGCTGTCGATGCAGCATTTTTCACTATTTACCAAATGAGTCTTCTTCTTTCCACTCTAGGTTTTGACGACAGCAAAATCGAATGGCTTCTTACTACCTATGTGACTCCAGCCATTAAATGTCCTATTGGGTTTCTACGAGCTCGCGGAGTACTCGTGCTTAGCGTGCTTGCCCATCGAATTACATGGAGTAGCCCAGAAAGCTACCAGCGGCTTCTCGTTGAAGTCTTACCACTTCTGCAAGATCCCGAGGTGCCCGTGCGAATTCAGACTTGCTCCGCACTCTCTCGCCTTATTTGTCATCCATATGCACGAGATGTAATTACTCCTTGGATTGGTGATCTGATGCAACAATACTTTCAGGCTATGCGTTTGATGGATAGTGAAGGTGTAGTGCGGACTTTGCGCAAAACTATTATGTTCTATCGTGATGTCCTTTCCCAGTGGGCTTTACAGCTGACTGAAATGTTGGTGCAACACTTTCTGCAGGTTCTGCAGCGTGTGATGATAGCCGAGCAATCCGCAGACGCCTCTATGCAAAACAAGGGAGATTTCAACGACGATGACGCCGCTGCAGAATCGCTTCTGACGGCTGACGAACTGCTCCAAACACTCATCACACTCGTACGGGCTCTCCCGCCTGGGATAGAGGGTGACAATGGGGACCTTGTTCTGCAAATGCAGCAGAGGACTGGTGGGATTCTTTTCGCCGTCTTGTCAAACGAAGCTGGCGGGACCTTTGGCTTCATGGACCCCGTATTGATGCTTCTTACGACTCTGCTCTCACGGAGTCGCGGAGTGGACCCCGCGCTGTGGCGGTTGGTACCGTGTCTTTATCGCCTTGCGGCAGATGGCGCTGTGGACTACTTTGGTATGATGCTTGCTCCCCTCGACAACTACGTGTGTGTGGCGCCGAGGCAGTTTTTGTTTACACCGCTTTATGAACTATGTGAAGTGCCGCCGTTTGCTGTGGATTTTGCGGCTATGCCACCGGCAGATATTGTGGGGAGTATGTGTGACTTGGTGCTTGCCGCCGCCGACAAGCTCCGCGCGCGTGAACTTTCATCTGTGCCAAAAATGTATGATTCTATTTTACAGAACGCGTGGCAGATTTCTCAGCAAGACGCGTCGCTTGCTTTAGGTACTGCTAGTCTCGTTCAGCGTATCACTCAGTCGATTCTGCGTGTACTGGGAGATCCGCGTCAGAAGCGACGCCCTCCGAGTCTAAAGATATTGTTTGCCAATAGTATTTTCTCAGCAATCCTTTCCAACGCGGCGGCGGCTGTTTCCACGCTGGTCACATCTGGCACTTTCTCTGGCCTCTTCTCTCAATATCTACAGCTCGTTCTTCATGACGAGGCGATAAAGGCCTCCCTGCGTTCGTATGACCGCCGACTTTTCGTATTGGGCATTTCAGCTCTCCTGCGTTTTTTGTTTGACTCTGCAGCGCCGCCGCTGGCTGAGAGTGTGGATGAGATACTCTGTTCTGTCTTTCAGAGTGGTGTGCTTAGTGAGTTCAGCCACTGCGAGGCCATACTCGCCGCGGCGGAGCTGAAGAAACGCGCAGAGCACCCGGCTTGTCCTGCAGGTGGCGAAGGCATGGTTAGCGACGGTGAATGGACAGACGAGGAAAGTGATATCGACATGGATGACGACGATGATGACTTTGACGACGACGACGAGGATGATGATGCGTATGATGACTTGAATATGAACGACGGGAATTTTGAAGAAGCTGGCGGTGCTGCACTGCAAAGCGACAGTCGATTCCAAACGCTTTTGGCGCAATCGGCCGCCGCGCGGCGTCGCGGAGGAGTTGGGGGCAATGCTCACGAGTGTGGCGCGGTGGTGGAGGAGGAGGAGGAAGAAGAGGAGGACGAAGATGATAATGTGCTGGACGAAGATGACTTTGTGAGTCCGATCGACACGTGTAATGCGTGGCTTTTACTTTTTGCCGCGGCAGACGCGGCACAGCGCGCGGGTCTCTCTCTTCGCTTCACACAATTTCTTTCGGGCACCGCAAGTCCACTGGAGTCTGTCATGCAGACGGGGCAATTGATGGAGCAACTTCTCGCAGCCAGGGAACAGGGGACAGCGAGGAAGAATAATGAGTTGGGCAGGTCATGAAATTGTACGGTGATTTTGATGAAGAGAGGCGTTGCGAACAGTAACAACAGCTGCAAAAAAAAAAAAAAGCAAATGGAAAGTAAACAAGAAAAATATTTAAATTAATATATATCTATATATATATATATATATATATAAAGTACACTTGCTAACTAAAATACGTTAAACGTCGGATAAATCTGCCATTTGTATGTGCTTTAGTTCTAATCGCTTTTTTTTTTTCTATGGTTTGAGGAGAACACTTCTGAACTGATAAGTTATAATTTCCTCTCTTGGACAACTTCTTACTTGGTACTTGTAAAGCGTTCGGAAATAAAGAAGACCTAAAGTAACAACAACCACCACAACAACAAAAAAAAAAAAAGGGAAAGTGAAGTAGAAAGGTGAAGCCTTCGTTGGAGAGTAGGTGAATTCACACTTCCCCCCAAACGCGTCTGTTTTGTTCCAGTTAGTTTTGTTCGTGCGCATCACCTATCAATAACAGGCATTTTGTTGTTGTTTTCAGTAGGATATTGAAATTGGGGAGGCGAAATCTTAATGTGTGAAGCCGAGAATGAAATCGTCAACATCTGGTATATTTAGTTGGTTTGGTGTGTTCACTTCTCTTATTATCATTGTAGGTTGTGTAGGTTCACTTTTTGCGAATCTTTACGTCCCTCTCTTTATTCAAGGATTCTCGTTCCTCGACGCATTTTTGGCTTTGCTTTTTTTCGTGGCTGTCGCACTCTCTTTATGGTCGTTCTATTGCGTGAGCACAATACTACCAGGTCCGCCACCGTCATGGCTAAGGGAAGAAATTGTGGAGGCATTCGTATATGACGTCCTACGAGGCATCCTCAGTCATGGTGCCGAGGATGAAGTTAAGGAAAATGTCAGCCACAAAGTAGGTGGGCACCGTGTCGGTGACAGTGCCCAAAGGGAATATTCGGAGCACGGAATGTCCCGCGGGTTGGGTTTAGCGCACGAACAAAAGCCAAATGGAAAAGGTAAGGAACACCACGGGAATCAGCATACTAAAAAGGCGCTGGGCACATTCGACACGCTCCAATGGATGCCACAATGCAGTTTACCACTCGCGGCCGCCGAGTCGCTTGAGGCGATGCAGCGTTCAAGGGAAAGTTTTGTACAGGAAATGTCTTTTCTCTTAGGGGGCGCCCGTTACTGTCGCTTCTGTCGCATCTACAAATTGGACGACACACACCACTGCTCGACATGCCGTACGTGTGTGCACGGGATGGACCATCACTGCCCTTGGGTTGGCCAGTGTGTTGGGCGTGAGAATCACAAGGCTTTTTTTTTATTTTTAGCGTATTTGGTCATAGCCTCCGGGGTGGCGATACTTCACACACTCATCGCCCTCGCCGGCCAGCGTGTCTCCTTCACCGAAAAAGACAAAGCCACACTCTTTTTTTTTGTCTTCATTATAGTAACCGTGATTTTCATGGTTCTCACACTCTTTTTCGGCTTTACGGTTTGGATGCTGCTGCTTGGCGAGAGCACACTCTTGTCCATGCACCGGAATGCGTTTGACTCATATCCCGCCCGCGACCTTCCGCTCCCCCGTGACTCTCGCAGCAGCGACTTTTCGCTTCTGCTCGACACAAACGACAATGGGGCCGCGGTTGGGGGTTGTCGGTTGGCGAACCTGCGCCGGGTCTTTGGGGTGGGGCCTATGATTCCGAACGGACTGCTCCCGCTGCGGCCGCAGTGGCCCCCAGTGGCGGTGGAAGAGGAAACGTTTTGGGCGCTCCAGTCCGCACGCGTGGAGCAGTGCCTGCGCAGCTTGGCGGAGGAGGAGGTGCATGACGGAGCAGCGGCGGAGGGCACGAGGAATAACTGGGAGTGTGTGGTGCCTATTCGGTCATGAGTGATGAGGGGAAAAAAAAAAGGAAAAAAAAAAAGTGTAGAGGAGTCGATCAGGTGCTTACTTTTTGTGGAAGATGTGAACTTCAAAGAAATGCGCGTGTCCGAGAGAGGGGGAGAGAGAGAGAGAGAGAAGAAATCCCTCACGCGCATACACACATAGACACAAACTAGTTTGACTATTAAATTGGAGCCGTTGGCGTTGGGAGCAAATAAAGCTATTATCTGACTGCATCTTTATCTTTTTCTTGAATTAAAGATAGAGGAACAGGTTTGTTGGTAACGGTAATCCATGAATGCTCTCTCGTTGAGGAGCAAACCATTGGAGCGCCACCTATTTCCTACTTGCCTAATTTCATTCTCCCATTTGCTTTTCTCCATGACACATGTAAAAGGTGGAGAATGCTGATAAACGTGTTGGTGTGCTATCATATAAAAATTTCCATAAGTTTGTATATATATATTTATATATATTATTGATTTGAAGTTTTTTTTTTATATTTTGAAGAACTACTTGTTGTTTTAGTCAATAGCTGCTTTTTCTTTTATTATTATTGTCATAGTATCCAAGAGTATTAGCGTGAAACTAGTTTAGTTATAAGGCAATACGCGACGTAGTCCTCCCCCAAGGAAAAAAAAAAAAAAACACATCAAAGGAAACATATATATCTGACACCTACTCAGGAGTGAGTAATTAGAGGGAATAAAAGAAAGGGAAGGGAGCCATGTGCCAGCAACGTTTGTTGGCATTTCTTGGCATTTTCGTTGCGCTCTACAATATGGTGTGGTGCTCGTCAGTAATAATGTATAACATCTACGTGCCACTGTACGTATCTCACTCAATGACGGGAGTTGACTATATTTTTATACTTTTCACCGTTGTTTCATTGTTTCTCACATTCATTTCATACTTTCGAGTGTGCTCGGTTCCCCCGGGCGTTCCTCCGCACTGGTTGGCTGAAGCGCTTGTCGAGGCATTTGTGCGAGAGGTTTTGAGAGATATTGCGCGAAGCGGGTCTCGCGTTGTTCTCAGGGAGACCGCCGCTGAGCCTTCGTACAATGGCGCAGTGACGACACCTATTGCCTTGACTGACACGGTGGCGGATGAACAGATAAACACCAACCGTGGATCATCTGCAGCACAGGAAGGGCGAAATGAGTTAACGGGAAATGATATTTTAGGAGAAGTACCGATGACGGAGTTGAGAGAGGACACAGAAGACCATGAGACAGTAAAGACTACAATACACGACAGCTATGAGCCACCACAGGAAGCTAGCAACCCAGCTGAAACTTCAGCACGAGACATGGCTCTTGCAGCCGCCGAGGCGCTTGAGGCGATGGGTCGCTCAAGGGAAAGCTTTGAACAGGAAATGTCTTTTCTCTTGGGAGATGCCCGTCACTGTCGCTTCTGTCGCATCTACAAGTTGGACGATACACACCACTGCTCGACATGTCGCAAGTGCGTGCGCAGGATGGATCAGCATTGTCCATTGTTTGGGAAATGTGTTGGGTATAACAATCACAAGTTCATGCTGCTCTTTGTATTCTATGCCACTATCACTGGAATTTTGCTACTGGGTCACGCCTACCTTGTTGTAAACCGCTGGAACCTATCTCTGTTTTCTTCTGCACATCCGGGTATTTTTGTTTTTGCTACCTTGACTACTTCAGCCTTTGTTTTCGTGCTCGGAGTTCTCTTTGCGCAAAGCATAGTGCTTTTGCTTCGTGGTGAAGGTATGATACGAGTGATTCGCACAGAAGAACGAAACGTTCTTGCCGCTCAGCGTCGTGAGACTCATGGTGGAACATTTTCCATCCTACTAGACGATGACACAGCAGAAGCCCCTCGAAACTCTATCCGTTTTTCGAACCTTCGTCGTACGTTTGGGTCGGGGCCTGTGTTTCCGTGGTGGTTTCTCCCAATTCTTCCAGAGTGGCCCACGGCAGAGTCACAGGAAGAGACGTTTCGTACAGCGCAGCGGGAGCGGATTGAGCAGCAAATCCGCATTCTTTCCGCTGGGAGTGGTGCTGCAAACGGAGAGGAAATCGCTGTTTCATCCAATTCGCGCGATGACGGAGGGTGGGGTGGCAAACGATAAGACACCTCAAAAGCGCAAAGTGGTGAGGAGGGTAGAGTGTCGCAGAGTTGATATGAATGGCCTTTACTTTCTCCGAAAGTCCTTTTCTTTTATTATTTATTTTTGTGCCTTTTTTTTTTTTTTCCACTTGTCTAACTCCTTTGCAGGAATAAAATGAGAGAGAATACAAACAACAACAACAAAAACGAAAATTTTTGTTTTTATGCCTTCGCTCATATCTTTAACGAATTTTGCCCTTTTGGACTCTTTTTTTTTTTAATACAAAAAAGTTGGTTTTTCTAGGGGAAAAAGTACATCATAAAATAAAACCTAAAGCGTGTGAATACCCATTTTTTTTTTAATTGTTGCTTTTGTACGTGCGCAGTCAAAAAGAAAAAGAAATACGCATATATATATATATATATATATATATATATATATAATCATAGTGACGGAAAAAGAGTTGTTTATCGTGGAAGCTACGTATAAGAAACTCAATAGTCCCCAAAATCATCAACAAAAATCAGCGGCAAGAGTGATACAGAACTGCCAAAGCTCTCTGAACGAAGACTGAATAGGGAATAAATAAATAAATATATATATATATATAAAGCGAGCGAAAGAGAAGACGAAGATCTCTGACTTTTTTACGGATTTGTTTTGGAATTTTCTGCCCATATTGAATAGTGGATTAGGGAGTTGAGATTAATAATCAATGTCGGTGCACAGTGCCATCACATCTTTTGTGGAACAGGGCCTAAACACTATATCTGCTACAGCCCTCTCGTGTTTAGCTTCGAGTCTTAGTGAATCCGGTGTTGTGCACCTACTCGTTACACAGCACCGCCATCTTTGTGTTGAGGTTCTTTCACGTCTTGTTGCCACCGCCAATGACAATGGTAAGAACACCCACGCTCGTATCATGGCGCTAGAGTGCCTTTACGTCATCTCTCACGAGCCAGATGATGCTTTTCGCCAAGGGGAGCTTTTCAACGCTGTGCAGAAACTCGACGAATCCTTCGAAGAATTCTTAGTCTCCCAGCCCTCGGGCTCTGTGGAGCAGCGGCAGGAAGAGATGATCATTGTGATTCTACTTCGCTGCACCGGTTACACACGCCTTAAAGCCGGGGATCTCTTGCAACAACTTTTTGGAGGCGACGATGTGCGTTTGGTCGCGGCCTTGCTGTCTGTTATGAAGAATCGTGACCTCGAACCGAATATTCTAGTCGCCACATTTCGTTGCATGTACGAGCTAACGACCCCCGTAAGTTACTTCACCGCACTCGATGATGACCAGGGCATCGAGACAACGAAAGTGAGCGCATTTCAGGACAAGGTTGCTTCACTACTAATTCACTTGAGCCAACACCACGCTTTAAGTGAGATTTTTGTGGAAATTGCTGCCCGCTGGGCCAGTATGCTACAAACGAGTAATTTATCTCCAGTACTTGACGGCACTGTGACGTTTGTCCCCGACACGCATGGGGCGCTAGCGACACGCTACACTACTATGTTTCGCTACATCTCTGTCATGCTGCTCAATGTGGCAGATTTCTGCGAAAGTATGGACCTTGTGCGCACATACCAACAGTCCTTCCTTGTGGAACATCAACAGTTTCTGGGTACAACACTCGTTCCTGTTGTGCAAATGGCTCTTCGTGGATGGCTTGCTACGCGCAATCCGGATGCCGAATCACAGGGAAATCCGTATATGACCACCGTTATATCGGCATTACGACTTTTGCGCTTCGGTTTGTACCGCGCTACAGAAGTTCCACAAGCCCCGCTCTCCACCGCACTGGCCGCACTGGCACGTGATGTAAAAGTGATGGAGCCGCAGTTGCGCAGTGAGTATGTGGGCATGTTGGTGTTGGTTCTCGTCGTCGAAGGGCTCTGTAACGTGAATGCCACAACGGTGCCTGAAATGGTACCTGATTTTCTTTCCCTTATAAAGCTACTTTCAGAAGATAAAAACCCGCTCCGTTCAGGTGCACAGTTCAGCGCGGCACAAGCCTTTGCGTACTGTCTGGCAAATGAGTCTTCAAGCTATTGCGCAACACAAAATGAGTCCGTTACAATGCTCCATGAATACCTGAAGAATGAGGAGGCTACCATCCTCACGGAGGCGCAGACCGCCTTGGCCATTCGCACACTTGAGGAGCAGATGGCACTCCTGCGAGAGCTCATGATGGAGTTTACGGTGGGCCAATTTCTTGAAGACCTTTGCGTACTTGTAGTGGGCGATGAGTTCCCTTCGCCTTCGTCACTGAACCCCCAGCTCAGTGGGGCGAACGGAAAGCAAGGTACTCATGGGCAAAAGCATAAGAAGAAATCTCGTCACCCGCCTGAGTATGTTTGCATGCTGACTAAGAAACTCATGCGGGAACCGGTGGTGCTGCAAAATGGACACCGGTTCGAGCTAGACGCATTGCAAGGGGTCGTGGATCGTGTTGGTCACGTCGATCCGCTTAGCGGGGAATCCTTCAACGATGAGGTACAGGTCGACATGGGCCTCCAGCAGGAGATCGCTCGGTACCGGGTTAAAATGGCAGCGTTGAAAAAGTAGACAATAAAAAAATGGACATTGCGCATAATGGTTGTGAGAAAACAAAAAAAACAAAAAAACTTCCGTGCGTTTGGGTGTGTGTGTGTGGCTAATTATTTTTTTTTTATTGCTTTTTGTGTAGAAAAAAAAAATAATGGAAGAGAATAGTGCATATACGTCTTTTCATTACGTTTTTTTTTCTTTTTTTATGATGGGAAAAGTGCTAATTTTGGTCTGCGAAATTAAGAATTCAATAGAGATTGTATTTTGGTATCTTATTCGTATAGGAATAGCGGCGTAGAGAAAAAAAAAGACAAGAGAAGTTAATATTAGACGCAAATATCTGGTGCTCGAGTTGTAAAAACGGGTACTCTGTTGTGCTTCTTTTTTTTATTATTGTCTAGCCTCAAAATGGAGACTATTTCTTCCCAATCTTTCTCTCTGTCTATCATCCTCTTCATTTTCCATTATTTTGAATTCATTTTCCTTTTGCCCTACACACAAATTTTATATGATTATGTATTACTCTATTCATGCAATGCTTTGAGTAAAACATTAGGCCTTTGAAAGAAGAAAAACCGAATAGGCTTTATTCAAAGAAGAAGTTTATTATTATTATGTTTGCACTTTTTATTATTTGCCTTTTAACCGTTATGCTTCTCTCCTCTCCCCTTTCCCCTCTCCCCTGTCTCTTTCTTCCCCTCGCATTGGTGTTTTGAAATTGGAATGCGAGGAAAAAAAAAATAAACAAAGAAAATACTAGATATTTTTCTGGCTTAGCACTTTTTCTTAAGCTTCAAGAAAAGGAGGATTTCTGAGTTGAAGCGATGCGAGTTCTCGGGATTACTCTCCTTCTTGTTTGCTGCTTTCTTGCGGTGGTCTCGGTCACTTCAGATGCTCGTGAACCGAACTATTTTCTCACCGCTGAGCAACAGAAACGCACAGCTGATCGTGTGATTGAGCACCACTCCTTTACTCCGCCACTCTTGCAGAACTACTACGGGCAGGGTGAGATCCCACATTGGGCCATGCAAGGATCAACTGTTATTACCGACGACTATGTTCGCCTCACCCCTGAGCAGGGAGGTCACGCGGGACACTTGTGGAATATAGTGCCGCTTGATATGTCATCCTTTGAGATTGTCGTGGGCTTTGTCTTGCATGGGATGGGGACCGGGGCGGATGGCATGGCTCTCTGGATCACGACGGACGTGTCTACCGAAGATGGCCCGATTATGGGCCACTCATCGAACTTTAACGGAATTGGTATTATTCTTGATACATATGATAACGATAATAGACACGATAACCCGGCGCTATATGTGTTGTACAGCGACGATAAGAAGGATCGGAGGTTTAGCCCAGAAAGGGATTTTCGAGGGGAGTATGCCGCACACTGCCAGTATGACTTCCGAAAGAACATACTTCCACACGTCTCAACTCTTCGTGTACGCTTTGAACGTGGTGAAATGCATATCTATCTTTCTCGCTCGGGTGAAATGGATGAAACACTGTGCGCCCATATTTCCGACGTTCCACTGGACACGGAGCACGCAGAGTACTACATGGGCCTCACTGCCGCGACTGGCGGGGTTGCCGACAATCATGATATTCACTTTGTCCACACAATGATCCTGGAGGGCGTCAAGTATGACCATGATGTATTTGCGACAGATACACCAATAGAGGAGCTCAGTAAACGTTTTCAGCAGCATACGGCGAACGCAGGGAAGCAGCCACAGCAGCAACAGCCCCAACAGCAACAGTATCGGCCCCAGCAGCAGCAACAGCCCCAACAGCAACAGTATCAGCCCCAGCAACAGCAACAGCCCCAACAACAGCAACAACAGCCCCAACAACAACAGTATCACCCCCAGCAACAGCAACAGCCCCAACAACAGCAACAGCAACAAGCCCAACAACCGCAACAGTATCAGCAACAGCCCCAGCAGCCAGAACAACAACACTATCAGCAACAGCCCCAGCAACAACAGCAACAACAGCCCCAACAACAACAGTATCACCCCCAGCAACAGCAACAGCCCCAACAACAGCAACAGCAACAAGCCCAACAACCGCAACAGCAACAGCCCCAGCCCCAACAACAACAGTATCAGCCCCAGCAACAGCAACAGCCCCAACAACAGCAACAGCCCCAACAACAACAGTATCAGCCCCAGCAACAGCAACAGCCCCAACAACAACAGCAACAAGCCCAACAACCGCAACAGTATCAGCAACAGCCCCAGCAGCCAGAACAACAACACTATCAGCAACAGCCCCAGCAACAACAGCAACAGTATCGGCCCCAGCAACCGCAGCAACAACAGTACCAGCATCAGCAACCGCAGTATCAACCCCAGCAACAGTATCAGCAACAGCAACAGCAACAACAGCAACAGCAACCGTATCAGCCACAGCAGTATTAACAGCGGAAGATAGAGCGATAAGACACTGATTCTTCATTGCCCACCCCGGCGGCTGAGCCGCCGGCGGGTTCTTCTGTTGCACGACTTTACCCAGCCTGCGCGCGCTGGAGTGGGAGATGGCGGGAGGAGCGGCTCCGAAAGGCCGCAGGAGAGGAATGGCCCCCGGGGTCGCGCAGCCGTTGCGAGGAAAGGGGAGAGAGGGGGCGCGGCCCACAAGGCTGCGGAGGGATGAAAAGGAGGAAAAAGAGGAAGAGGATGGCAGCGAGATAGACTGAAGGCTTTATGTGCGTGAGCGGTCATCGCGGAAGTACAGGTGACGCTTGGAGTAAATGCAAACAAAACCAAAAAAAATCCTAATGAGACAACTGACAAGGTCAAGATTAACCTTTGAAGACAGAGGAATGAAGAAGGCGGTGAAGAGGAACTTATATATATCTATACATATATAAATATATAAGACCATCTGAGAGAGGAGGGATTGATAACAAATGAAAAGGGGTAAGCTGTTTTTTTTTCTTACTCTAAGATGGTGCTTTCTTTTCGTTTATATTTCTCTTTATTTGTGCTCTTTTTCTTTGGCCGTTGTATCTTTAAGATGTTTATATGAGAAGAATGAAAGGTGGAAAAGAAAACAAAAGAGCATAACAAAAGAACTGAGTTTATTAGATCCTTTTAAGCGATCACTGAAAATAGTCTTCAATCGTTGCAAAAACGTTGATAATAAAAACAAAGCAAAAAAAAAAAAAACAACGGAAAAAACTATGTTTTCTGCATTGTACACCATGTCTTTGTTCTATTTTAATTATGTTACCCCTTCTTCAATTCCTTCTATCCCGCCACTTTTTTTTTTGTTGTTGTTTAACTTATGTTACATAAAAGGTGTTTGGGCTTTTTTGTTACTGCGAGGTATCATGGGAAGAGGATACAGCAACAGCCGCTGCAAAAGTGCCCGTCCCACGCTGGGGACGAAGCGCCATCGGTCCCTCTCCATGCAGCGCCTGAAGGACACACTGGTGGCGAAGCCCCCGACAAGTGCCGTCGCGGCCCCACGAGCCACACACAAGACAGAGACCCCCGCCCCGGCCAAGACCTCAGCGGCAACGGTTTCGCGAAAAGGCGTGGAAAAGTCACGCAGTGGCACCGCACGCGGTCGATCGGCGTCGACCATTCGACAGCGCATGCACATGCTTCAGACGGAGCTCGCCGATGTCCTGGAGCCGAGTGAAAACCCGGAAGAGACTATTGTGCGGCCGGATGTGATGACGAAATACAAATCTGCTGGACGCGCGATTGATGAGGTGTTGGACATCGTCGCTGCCGGGTGTGTTCCCGGGGCAAACACAAAGCAGCTGTGCGACACGGGCGATGAGGAGCTGCTTCGCCGCGTAAGAGCAATGTTCAGCAAAGCAAAGGACGCTGAGGGCAATCGCATCCCACGTGGTCTTGCATACCCCACGAATGTTTCCGTGAATCACACACTGTGCAATCACGCGCCCCTCGCAGAGACAGAGGCTGTTGTGCTGCAGGGCGGTGACGTGGTGAAGATCCACATGGGATGCCACGTTGACGGGTACCCTGTTTCTGCCGCGCGCACAATTATTGTCCCGCGCAGCTCCCACAGCGATGGATCATGCAGCGATAACACACGGCCCCTCACAGCAAAAGCGAGTGGGGCGATTGAAGCGGCGCGCGTGGCCATACACGGAATGATTCACCTTCTCCATCCCGGTGCGGTCGGTGCGGACATCACGGATTTCATTCACCGCGTGGGAAATCACTTTGAGGTGGAAGCGCTTGAAGGTGTCTTGTCAAACCGAACGAAGCGCTGGGTTCCTGATGGCATGGACTGCATCATCACGCGGCGCGTCACTCTGGAAGACCCCCACCAAGACGTGGCGGACTGTCAAATTGGCGCAAATGAGGTTTGGACCCTCGATGTGGCATTCACTGACCACACGTCATACAAAGTTGTCCCAGCTGAAGAGGCGACCACGATGTACCGCTGCACTGAAGTAGGCTATCAGCAGGACGCGCGGATCAGATCTGTCCACAGCACGCTGCAGGAGATTTCCGAGAAACATCAATGTTTTCCGTTCAGTCTCAAGCACGTGGAGAACCCGATGAAGGCCCGCATGGCCGCGACAGTGCTGCGGAAGGATAACGTGATTGATCCAATTCCAGTTCTGCGAGTGAAGGGCGATCGACACGTAACCGCGCGATTCTCCGCGACTGTGAGTGTGTCCGAGCGGCGCCTCACAGTTTTGTGTGGACTGCCACCAGCAGAACCACTCGCCGTCTCGGACGATGTGCGGCCACCGTCTCTGCCCAGTGATATCGCGGAAGTTCTCGCAGAGCCGCTTGTGTTCCCGAAGGACGCACAGCCACAACAGAAGAAGGCACGGGTAGAGAAGGAGGAGACAGATAAAAAAATGAAAAAACACTAAGCAGGGAGAAAGGTAACACGAAAACAAGTGTGAGAAGGAAGATGTGTTGGCCAACGCTATATATATATATATATATATATAATGGACAATGCAAAGAAGAAGGGAGGAAAAAAAAAAAAGAAACAGTAAATTATTTAAAAAAAAAACATTGAACGTTGTATTCCATTGTCCATCGGGACAAAGCTGAGTTGAAAGAAAACGAGTACTAGTGAGGAGAGAACGAATACAAAAAGGGCATATTTTTTCTTATATTCGCTCCTAGTTTTTTTTTTTTTTTTAAGGACTCTGTATGGATTACAGCTAGTATGATCTTCGTGTAAGATACCGTTCCATTTACGAATTAAACAACAGTAACGCAAATAGCCACACACACACACACACAGACGCATATATTTATATATATGCGTTCAAGATTATATGTTTCTACATTCTTACAAACCTAAACAAATTGCCTGTGTCGTGCGATGAATTTATAGTTGTATCTTTTACATGGTTCTCTTCTCAACATCTTTTTTAAAAATTTATTACAGCTCCATACAGTTTGATTGTACAACGTTTACTGATAGAGTGCGGGTTTAGTACTTGTTTTTAAGTACAGGAGACCTTTAAAAAAAAAATATCTGAGTTACCCGCAAGAGGGATACATTGGTCAACATGTCTATCCAGGAAGGGCATAACCAACAGCAACGGCAGTACTACGCCTATCCCAACGATCCAGGCTCGATCTGTCAGTACAATACTGCATACACAAACTGTCGTGCCGGAAAGAATCCTGAAGAGTTGATGCATCAAATGGTGCCTGATAATGCAATGTATTGGGGCAAGACTGGGCGATACCCGCAGGAACAACAGCAACAGCAGCAACAACAACTGCCCTCACTGGCCGCGGCACCCGTGTATGGCCCCAGTAAAGCCCCACGTCTTCACCAGTTTGTCGACTTGGCCACAAACAGCAGTGCAATGACCCCTTTCTTCGCTCTCTCCCGTGAGAACTGCGACGAAGGCGCCACGCCACAACCCGCACGTCCCGCAGACCCACTCCTTTTCACCACTCCGCAGCAAAAGCAGCGCTCCACACAGCACCACCACGCCACCCCGACTCCGTCCTCTGCGATGGGTATGTCCGTGTCTCCGGCCTCCACAATGGACCGAGCGGCGGCGCTGCGCACGGCGGCCGCATCGCTGACTGCGACCCCATCCCTTCACTTTGGAGCCCGCGCGCAGCAGACTGCTCTGCACTGCACCCCTTTCCTCTCAAAGGCCACCTCCGCCACCGTCTTTGCGCCCGCGGCGACAGGGGAGAAACCGACGAAAAAGACGCAGACGCGTCCGGTGGTGCAGGACAGTACGGAGGAAAAGCAACGGCGGCAACAGGATCAAAAAGGGAAAGGAAAGGAAAAGGCAACAGGGACAGAAACAGAGGCGGCAGATGAAGCCACGGCTACAGCCACAACACCGGCGGAACAGATGTGCTCAGGTACGGAACGCGAGCGGCGATCACGCAGTGGTAAGGAAACAACGCGTCGGGGTAAGAAGTCAAAGAATAACGCCGCGAACACTGCGCAGCAGAAGTCCCAGTGTCCGGCAAAGAACAGCACAAATCGCTCTCTTCTCGAGTCTCTTGCGGCACATTCGCACATGGATGACCAAGAGGATTCCCAGCGGTTTATTGTAACACTTCTCTGTCGTGGGGACCGCTCAGCGTCCGCCCTCTCGTACTTAAGCCTACCCATTGGAACGCATGTCATCTTTCAGGGAGACAGGGGCAACGATCTCGGCGAAGTCATCAGCTGCGAGGCATCAAAGGAACAAAGTGCCGACAAAAAGAACGGCCCACAAATGATTGTTCGAAACGCGACAGAGGAGGAAGTGGAAGAATGGAACGGGAGTCTCACCGCGAAGGAGGCAGAAGCCGCGGAGGAATGCCGAACCGCGTGTGAAGAGATTGGCCTCGCCATAACAGTCGTTGGGGCCTTATTTCAGTTCGACAGACAAAAATTAACAATTCTGTACGAAAGCGATGCACGTGTTGATTTCCGTGAGCTTCTTCAAGTCATGTTTTCTAAATACCACTGCCGCATTTGGATGGAGCGCGTAAGCGTGACGTCCCAATAGTTTTTTTTTTCACACAGACACAAGCAAAAAAAAAAAAAACACTTCTTTACAAAGAGATGAAGTATCCAAAGAAGGCGTTCTTGTGAATCATAGATCATAAAACACTTACACACCTTTTGTTTAATTACTTCTTTTACCCTTGTTCTTTTTGGGAAAAAAAAAAAAAAGAGAAACCTCCGTACAGTTTTTTACATTTTATTTTTTTAAAACAATATTAGGAACTAGACAGAAAATGGGGTTACTTCGTGCAAAGTCCTATTTTTTACTTAATAAACCATGTTTACTCATAGAAGCACCATTTGATTATACGCAAACAAACTCATGAAAAAGAAAAAAAAGAAGGTAAAAGAAATCCTCTTTATAAGATGCGTGCAAATGAATAGACCTAAAAAAGGATCTAGTGAAAAAAAAAAGTATTCTCGCTTTGCCGCTTTACAAAAGTAAAGCGACAGAATGTAATAGAGTGCCCCCGAAAATTATCAAATGAAAGAACGAACAAGAGAGAATATTTTGCTTTTTTTTTTTGAATTTATATACATGTTTTTTTGTTTTTTTTTTATTCAACGAGAAAACTGTTTTTTTTTGTGTGTGTGTATCTTTTTTTTTTTTTTTTTTGTCTTTCAATAAGTTACAAAGGATTTTATGCGCGTGCAGATGTTTTATTGCCCTCTTTCTGGTTTTTATTTTAGTTTTTTATCACGCAACAGATAATCTGTCCTATAGGCATCTTCTAATGTTATTAGCATGTAGTTCATAATGTGCACCGACCGTGTTGGGGGAGAATACCAGCGAATGCACTATAGTATCCGCCCCAAACCGCGGATGACGGTTCCATTGGAACAAGAAACATATAGACAGTGGACGATACGATCCCCTTTTGTGCGCGCGAGTGGTGAACATTCTAAGCTGTGCGAGGAATGGTCTTCTGACTAACAGAGTTCAGTCCACCAAAGGAACTGGGATGGTCTGTCCCACGACAGCAGCGGCGGTGACTCGCTGAGCGCTGGAAACCATGGGCAATGAGTTTGATGACACGGGGGAATGCTTTTGTCACCATGAGTTCCATTCCTTTCATCAGTTTCCCTTCAATTTGTTGGGTACATTGCATTGCGCTAACTCACTTGCTATGCTGGCTTTCTCTTTTTGTACTATATACTCAACATTGCGCATATCCTTAAAACTTCTGAAACGCTATGAGCACATATATATTTAGGTATCTGCTTGTACAAGCCTTTTAGCGGGGGTGGGGATTATTATCTCTCACTATTGGATTGTAAAAGATGTTTGGCGTTTTACTCATCTGCGACGAAGTCCCTTTCTTGCCGTTTTGTTTGCTTTTTACTTTTATAAAGCCTGTGGTAATGAGTGTTATCACTTGACCATTGATATAGGTGTTCTTCATCTGCTGCTATGTTTTACTGACTATGTTATAAGCTCTCGGCTGCCAAGTTTGTGAGAACTCGCATTGCTTACCCCTTTCGATTGCTTTGCGGGGGAGTTGTCCTGAAGGCACTTTAAGCACAAACTTTTCGCCAATGAAAAGAGTGGAAGAGAAGAAAAGCCTTCATTTGAGTTGTTCTAATTGGTATGGACTCTTGAACGGTAAAAAAAATTTTTTTTTTTTCAGGAATGAAGTTCCTAGTTACTTCCACTTTCTGTTGTAGGAATAGGAATGTAGATAATATAACAACTCAGAACGAAATATCAAAGCTTTGCTTTTAGACTTTACTTGTAAATATAGTTTTAAATATAGATGTCGAGATGAGAGTACGCAAATTGCGTATTAACTGAGTGCTTGTTGTTCCTTATTGGGGAAGAGTCCTCAAGAGAGCGTCACGATCGCCCTAATAATTTCGAATTAAAATTAAAAAAAAAAAAAAATGATCAAAGTGGTTGTGAAAGCTATATGGTGCGGTTTGTTGTAACAAACAGCGCCATGAGATCGAGTAACGTGTGTACGCGAGAAAATCCAACCCCCGAGTTGCAAGTTACAACCTCCTCGAGGACAACTTCTTGTCGCGATGTAGGGGGGACGGATAAGTCCAGTTTTGGGACCGGGAAACGAAGTTTGCTCTTGAGAACATGGCCTTAGGTGGAGGTGCACCCAAAGCCCGCTTCAATAAGAGGAATACACTAAAGGCGAGCCATTATCATTCTTCTCTCTATTGAAAAGAGACAGTAAGTACCAGATCAAGCGTGAATGTATAGACATGCTTACTTTGGTTTTTTTCTCTCCCGATCAATGTTTGCGCGAAACCCCATGTTTATGTGATAGAAAAATAGGCTATGAGACAGTAACCGTCTGCAGACTCTGCTGGCAGCATATATAAGCTGTCGTTAAAGCTTTGTTTCGCCTCGTAAGCAAATATTCCATTTGATTTGTTATGTTAATTATTTTTTTTTTTGGGGGGGGGTAATCTCTTAAAAAAAAATTATTTTTTAAATAATTTTTAAGCGGTTAAACAAAATATACACACTAAAACATCCACCCTCTAGGCGTATCCTATTAAATAAATAAAGTGGCACAGAGGGAAATCCGATATGCCTCTGAATTAGCTCAAAGGTGCGCCCGCATGAGTAACAACAACAACAACAAAAAAAAACCATATCTACGGTAATTACTAATTGCCCAAATACCTCCCTAGGACACAGGGAGGAATCTATTAATAACAATTTACAAAAGTAGCAGCTTTGGATGGTGTTCCTATCCCGAAGAAGCCCCCGCAAGGATGGGATTAAGGGGCTGGGTGGAAAGGCAAAATATAAAATTCCAATGGGAAAAACTCATTTAAGAAGAAACTGCGTGCTCCCCCCCCCTTATGATAGATGTTTTTTAAAAAAAAAATAAGAAAGATAATTGGGATAATAAGGTGGGGGCCCAGGTAAAGAGTAAGCAACCTTGTCTCGGTTGACATACGCTTGAAAAGCCCCCTAGAATAAACTATTCTTCTGTTGTTAACTTGTGCGACGGCGATACATTCTGAGTAGAGTAATGGAATGTAACATAGCGGCTTCACTGGGTTCTCTCTGGTGTGCTTTTGTGAAAAGGAAAAAAAAGATAAAGGCATCGAACAATTTCGGTTTATTGTCCGTGCCCACGTCGCGCGGTAAAGCCGCATCTAATGTAAAAGTTCGTTTCACTGTAGACTCCGAGGGCGTTCAACAGGTTCCTGGACCCTTCACACATGTTCTGCTCTTGTCATTCCTTTCAATAACACAAATAATAAAAAAACAACCTGAAAAGGAAAGCATAAACACAAAGAGGATATCAGGAGACGAATATAAATTAAAAATGTGGCACACCAAGAAGGTAAAAACACCAATCACCCGTTAATAAAGGATCAAGAAAACAGTAGTCGCACTCATTATATAAATAAAGAATTCCTAGAAATACTAACATTACTCATTAGGACTGCTCCCATCTTGCCCAGCAAGTCGCTTCCATAACGCGGAGCTTTCATAGGGCTGGGGCGGGGCATTTTGGCTTTCGAGACTGCGATTCACTGCACGGCTCAGAATACCGTCTTCCACATTCGTTGGAACATGTCCTGCGCCAGCCCACGCTCGCAGCGCGTTGCGTATCGTGTTTAAACCGTCACTTTCGTTTGGTTCTGCCGTCTCGTAGGCAGTACAGAACTCATCAAGACAATCCTCAAGTAGATCCTCGTTTGATGCTGCGCCTTGTTGAGTTAATCTGGCTTCGTCGCTCTCCCGTCGGTGGTGCTGCAAATATTCGTTTCTCAACCCATGTGAGATACCCTGCATCAAGGCCGGCATCATTGTGGAAAATTGGTTGATCATTGACGACGCACTCTCTCCAATGTTCCTCTGTGAGGCGACTCGAATAAAGGTCATTGAAGCCGAAAGAAGCCCCTGTGTACCTCTCCTAAACCACCTCGAGGCACGCTCAAAACCTATCCCAGCAGAGCGCACGAACACGACCCGCAGTCCCCTAGTCCATTCCGCGTCTTCAAGGGAGTCTTGAAGAATGGCCAGGAATACTTCTTCATGCATCATTGTAAGATATCGCGGGAATTCATCCCAAAATCCACCATCAGGTATAATTTCCCTTTCAATCTCTTGTATTACTTCCGGCTCATTGCGCATGCTTCTTATTAATTCATCGGCTTCGGCTTTTGCACAGATCCGACAGCGCTCTTCCATTGTCAAAGCTCCTTGACCAGTTGCTTGCTCAGCTTTTTGCAACCACCCTGTTACGGTCTGCACAGCAGGACGACGGCTACGCGTGATAGTGGACCAGTCCCCGGCGAAGAGTCGAAAGAGGGCTGCAGGTTGTTCGTTTGAGAACATAAGCGAACAAAGTTGCAAAAAACAGCTTGAGGATTCCTCCTCATACTCTGCAGAAGGTCCAAAAATTTGTGTGCCTAACTCGGCAATGGTTATCGGCGGCTGCTCCCCATGAGGAGCATAAGGGCCTGTCCTGTCAGCATTGCCTTCTGCTGCTGCTGCTGTTGTTGTTGTTGTTGTTGTTGCTTCTTCCGCTTCAGGGGCCATGCTTCTTGCATTGCTGTCCCCCGCCGTGGCGACGCCGCTGGCAGAATTCAAGCTAGTGGTGTTTTCTCTTCTTTCCGTGGCATCACGAACATGTGGCTCAATATTCCATCCGTCCACGTTCATGTTTTCCTGAAGTCGTCTAATGCGAGCCGGTAATTCGTCAAGCTCGTTCAGTGAGAGGTGCACGTGAACATGAAGGGCCGCATTGTTCGACAGCGCATATGGAGCGCCCGCAGCAGAAGGGCGACCCCACTCTGCGGGGAACGCTCCTGATCGTAGTGGCTGTGGCTGAGCTTGAGACGATGATTGTCCTGTCGGAGGTGGGGATGGCCGCGCCTGTTGTGATGCCTGAGCTTGACGCCGTGGCTGCTGCTGTTGTTGTTGTTGTTGTTGTTGCTGTTGTGGCATCGATTGCGCAGCAAGCCATGGTGCGATGGTGCTATATATGCCCGACAAGGGCAAAACAGAGCCCGGCGGAAGCGGAAACGGTGTGGGATTCAGTGGTTGTGGATGCGGCCCTGCAAAGTCTTGCTCGCTCACAGAAAGCTGAATCGTACCACCCCTACCCATAAGAGAAGATAAAGTTTGCTGGAGAACTGGAGCCATACCTTGAAGAATTCCATTAAAATCCGGAAGGCCGCTGTTTTCAGCAGTGTTAGTCGTGTTAGTCGTGCCGCTGCCAGCGGCATTGTTCCCTTCCTGTCCCCGTGAGGTCGTTGGGAGAGGCGACACAGCAGCGTGTATAGTTGCGCCGTCTTGCAACAGAGTTTCAAGTGAACTCGAACCATCGAGTAGTCGTCCTCTGTATATAAGCCTTACTTGTTGTGGCGTTGTTTGCAGCCGTGAAGCGATCTGCTGGCGCAGACTCTCAAAGCCATCATTTAAATCCACCTCCATGCCATCAATATTTTGCTCCGGAGGACCGCCCCGCACGTTTATACGCATTTTGAAATCCTTCCTTTATCCGTTATAGTTTTCTCGTAACCTTCCTGTATTTTACACGAGGTCATAGAGAGATAGAGAGAATTAAAAAAATAAAAATAAAAAGCAAAAACAAAACAAAGACAAATTCCACTTGCAAACAGGATGTGTACCTTCTGCAGCGAAAATAAAACTCCAAGAAACAACTCCCTTCCCACTTCAGACAGGTGAACAAAGGTGAAGAACTGACAATTCAGTCAAGATCATACTCAAATTTAGTCCGTATCGCATGATCGCGAACGGTTTCAATCTTCGCCGCCACCGTCGCATTCATCCAACCGAATTCCTTAAGTAAACGTTCGCCTTCATTTATCATGAGCTCGCCAAGGTTCAGGTGCTGCATCATCAAAAGACTACCGTAGTCTTCACTGTACACGATGTGTCGCTCCCCTGAGGCCAGTCGATTCACAATATATTGTCGCTTCAAATCGTCCGGCAGTCGGCGAAACTCGTGCAGTGGAGCTTCCTGGTCCTCTGGCCAGTCGGGGAACAGCTCGCGGTTGCTCCCTGAACTAAAGGATCCTGTCGCGTTGTCCTCCATTTCCACAGCTGCCTTAAATTTTTCATGCATCCCAGGCTCGTAATGGACACGACCAAAAAAGGCATTTTCCCAGTTTCTAGTAATTGACCGACGATCATTCCGAGTAGCTGCCGTGCGACGAAACCTTCCCCCTTCTGCAGTTTCTGTACCATCATCCCCACCAAAGGAAGAAAAGGATGTCGCACAGAGAGACTTCTGCGTAAAGATGGGTGCTACCCGTAGATCAACCAAGAAGCAAGGACAACCTTTTGACACTCCCAACGCCCTCATTGACTTTTTTTTTTTTTCAAAAAAGGTTTATAACACCTCACTACAAACAAAGAAGAGGATGCATCTCTTTACAGTTTCTCTCCATTGAAGGAATTGCTAGTTTGGTAAATAATAACAATAATAATAAGAATAAATTCACATGTTGGGATTTTCCACGCGTTGCCAGGTATATGGCTGAGAAAACGATAGCAATCACCCATTACTGCTTCTCTCGTCGTTTCCAATTCTATGCTAGACATCCCAGCACAGTACTTCTTCACTCTCTCCCCACTAAAACAGCTATATATGGTATTGTGCCGTTTACTTTTTTTTTTTTATTGTTGTTGTTACAGTTCCTTCTTGTTTCCCGTCCTCATTCTTTACTGAAACAGGTCTGCCAAGCGAATGGCTACAGTAACAGCGATTTCTCGCAAGTCATCCACAAGGACGGCAGTTGCCGCATGCTCACCAAAGATGCATCGGGTTACTTGGAATGCGAGTCCATCGTTGTAATGCGCTGCCTCTTTATCTATCACCAATTTTCCTCGCTGGCACTTCCTCTGGAAATGGGCTTTTTTATTCATAGCGGATAGAGAAACCACAAAGCATACGGCATGATTTGCCAGCCACAGAAACGCCTTTCCCTCATGATTGTTTGTTGTCAAGAAGAGTGGCTCTTCCATCCCAGGTGAGTCTACGGCTGTTGTTGCGGAAGACTGTGTAGTTTTCTGTTCTAGGTAGTGACGCTGCTGAAAGCTCCAATACTCTGAAGACGACATAGGACTCCAAAAGAGTCCAGTGACATCTTCACGATGGCGAAGCACTGCCATTACGCGCTGGGAGAAAATGTCGATGATCATCACGTAGGATGGGAATGCACTGAGAGAGACAGCGGCTATCCGTCCAGAAGCACTAATCGAACCATGCCCCCTCTCGAGCTGTGACGCAGATTCGTCATCTGAAGATTCTATTCGCGTATCTCTATGAATATTTGACGCAACTTCTTTTTTACTGAAACGATATGTCGTGTATAGACGAGACTCCACGAATGATTCGTCTGCGCGGGAAGGTGCTGTAGTGACAGAAACCTCCTGCGGTTCAGGTTCATCTGTGAGGGGAATCTCACGCAGACGTAAGGCGATCACTACGTCTTCCTCAAAAGAAATTCGCCGAAGTGTCACCAAATTTTTATTTGAAACAATAATCACACGACATGAGTCTTTAAATAAAATGAGCAACATGTCATAATTTACAGAAGTCGTTACTTTTTGCACCCCATTTGTCTCCTGATACAGTACATGCGCACCATTATATGTTGTGACCACAAGTGACCCGTGAATATAGTCAACCAACGCAATTCCACCACAAAGCGGAATGACATCCGATACAGATTGCACAAGATGCCGAGTTGGGAATGCGTGAAGTTCTTCATGTGATGTTGTAGATAGAACTACGAGCCATTCACTGCTCAGAGGCTCATCTTCCACCTTATCCTTCTCACAATCACCCCTAACCCCAGTGCCCGTATTACTGTTCTTAGTATTCTCCTTGTCAGAAGAAATGGGCTGCAATGGGACTGCCGCCTTTGTTTTTAGCGGGGAGTTCATGGAAGGAACCACTACATACAACAGAAAACGCCGACACGGCGACAAACGCATCAGCGCCGCGGCACTCCGCACCTTTCGCATTGGCACCGCAGCGGATGCCGCAGACAATGATTGCATAGCCGCAAGCTGCGCGGAATACTTCACCGCTCCAGGGAGCTGCATGACTTGTCCATTCACGAGCGAGAGCACGTGGGCCTGCAGAAGCCCAACCCAATACACAGAGCGGGAGGACGGGTGCCACTGCAGTGCCCGAACCCCCGCGCCCCCGGCGTCGATGCGCGCGACGCAACACTTCCCGTACACACTGACAATCTCAACGCACCGCCGCCGCTCCAGCAGTAGCGCGAGGAGACTGCTGTCCGGTGACCACTGCAGCTCTTGGATTTCGTCGAGGGACTCATGTTGGCAAAGGAAAGGGTCGGTGTGATGCCGCGGGAGTCTGTGGGACGCCTCCACTGAGGCACTGGGCAAAGGGGCCGTTTGCTTTGTTCGTTCGTCTAGGAGTTCGTCCGCGCGACGAATGAAATCCATGACGAACAGAGTGAGGCCTTTCTTGACGATTGCATAAAGACTCCGATTAGGCGAGACGGCACATAGCCCACCTTCATCCTTTACCAATACCTCCATTGCCTTGGATAAAATAATTAAAGAATGACAGACAGAGGAAAAAAACAAACAAACAAACAAACAACGAAGTTTTTTTTTTTTTTCCTGTCAAAACAACAAAGGCCCCACACCCTAGAAACACACACACACACACACACACAGACACACATGAAATGAAACTATTCATCCAAAGCAGTTAACACCTTCTCCAACGCTTGCGAAGGCAAGCAACCACAGCAGTCACCAACATCACTACCACCATAAGAAAAAGCCCCAACAGCTTATGCGTTTAAATGTTTCTGTTTGGCCCTTCAGACACTCCGTTTGTACACTGACTAAGTGGCGTCGCTACACGCATCATCCCCCGCCTCACCTTCTTTCATTGCTGTGGACGAAAGTGGTGTAAAAAGCTCCGCAGTAGTCCGCACCACGTCGCCTGTGACTGTAAAAAACACAAAGGCGCTATCGGATCCATCCGAGTCCCAGACCTCATGGTACTTTACTCTGTGTTTGAGTAATGCATTCCCACCCATCAAGTGCACCAGAGACTGCATCACACATTGTATTTCAAAGTCTGTCTCTTGAAAAAACTGACCCAAATCCTTTTCCTTACCAATCTCATAGGCCTCTCGAATAAAGTGCTGTGACAGACGGCCCATGTACTGCGCTATGCCGTGGCCCGCAACAAAGTCCAATGAGGTAAAGATAACCCCCACTTCACTTGCTTCAAACTCCTTCACGTCGGCTGGAAGGCGCATCAGCGGTTGGTGCAGCGATGTGCTCCTCAGCTCACGATCCCCATCGCATCGACGTCCATCACCGGTACTTTTCCCTTCGGATGAAACGACTGTTCTCTGAATCAAATGACGAATCGATTTAGACGCGAGGGAAGCCAAAGCCTGCAAGCGACGTCCAACCATCCCAGAGCGAGTGCGACTTGGTCGGGAGTACTCCTGTACATCAAGTAGTGTTGACGCGGTCGCATCCTGATCGTTAATTGACCACAGAACAGGCGGGGGAACGTCGCGCTGAAACACAAAGGGAAGGGAATATGGTGCATTGCTCATTACAAAGATGAGAAGCTCATTGCGGTGAATGAGTGGTTTTTCTGCTTGCGTGCCACCGACTGCGGATGTGCAACTGCTATCCACTGTGTGCGCGATGTGAAATTCATCCACGCTGCAGGCAGACTCACGCGGAATGTCATCAGCGGAAGCAGAAAATGGATCCTTCTCCATAGATACCATACATTCTTTAAACGAGCGCTCCTCCAGCTCTGCGAGACGAACAAGCTGTGCAGCCGTAGTCGTCATAAGACAACCTTCGAGTTGCAGCTGTAGAGCCTCGGAGTTCGGTTCCCAAAAAAAATCTACTCGAAATCCCATAACACGCAGCCGCTCTGGTGGAGTGCTATTTCGACGAAGAGCCACACGACATGCAATACGAACAAAGGCTCGCTTGGCCTCAACAAAGCAGGCGTTAATGTAATTTGTTGTAGGAGAACCACCACGCTGAAGCGCAAAGCGGCGATGTAGTACGATGCGATCCTGTGAGCCATACGCATTGGCCCATTCTGGAACATAGGGAATAGTAAGCAAAAGACTATCTTCAAATGCTTGGTCCGCAATAGCACCATACACAATCTCTGCCTCTTCCTCATCCTCTATCTTCACAATGTAATCAGAAATATCTCTCTTGGACCGACCGTTTGAAAGGCGTGGGGTGTACGACAAAGATTGTTCATGCTCAGAGTCGTCATTGGATACAGATTCATCCGAATTTCTCGAAAATTCATTCTTATTATCAGAATCGCTGCCAGACTGGTGCGAAGCACTAGAGGATTCACGCGTAACTCCAGCAATGTTTTTCGAATAGTTTTGTCGCCGTTTGGAGCGGAAATGCTGTTCTAAAGTTTTTTTAAGGCGCACAACAGTTTCTTTGCGACGAATCGAAGGATCTACAATTTCTACCCGCGGAAAGGAAGGAATTGGTAGAGCAGTTAGTCGGCAAGCTGTCCCAGTTAATGTCCCAATGATAACACCATCTGTAATAGCGATGGTAACGCGTACACAAAACACTGCATTGAGTTGCTGAAAACGCAGACTAACGAGCAATTGATTATGCAAAGAGCATTCGATAAAGGGCAATGCCTGTGAAACAGTAAGCGCAAGACTGACACCACGCACTGCGCCTTTCGCACGAGTCACAACGACCTGTACAAGTCGCGGTTGACCCTCACACGTTAACTCTGGGGGCATCGCACAAGACATGAGTAAAAAGTCTGGAACTGCTCCGCAATGACACACATTACAGGTACTGTGCGTAATGAGATCGCCCAGGTCCTCGGGAAACTCTTTGCAGTAACGCATTTCGCTACTGTAAAGGTGTAACATGGAGCAGTTTTGCTTTTTTGCGAAACGTCTACGAGCCCATTCGTAAAGAAATTCAGGGCCTCCACGAAGTGGTAACATTGCACTTATCAGTTTCACAGCAGTACCAACGAGAGAGAGTACAGCTACATCTTCGTAGTGAAGAGCACTTTCTTCGTATGCTAAAATGACGTCACAGTTAAAAGCTCGTGCGTTCGCCTTAAGCTCCTCTCGCAGCTCCATCCACCAGGCATCACGTTCTCGCGACATTATATGTTTAGATTTCGATTTAGCCACTATCTTCACTGACCTCGCGGAAATATGACCACCAATGCGCTTTATCATTCCAGATGGCAAGTCCTTTAACGTGAGGATCAACACATTTGTTCTTGATCTCTGTGACGGCTGCTCATGGCCCCCAGCCACCCACGAGAGCAGCTTTGGCGCGATCGCCGGACCCTCAAGCGCCGCGGCGGCTCTGAACGACGGGGATGCCAACAATGCCGTCGTCTGCGTTTGCGTTGCGTTTGTTTGCGCGTGACCACCAGCAGCACCAACAACAACTCCGGGAATCTGATTAGATGCGCGCCGTGCTGCGGGTTCGTTCTTATCCGAGTCCCGCAGCATCATGATGCTGTGATTCTCGAACGTTTCCAAGAGCGATAGTGGAATGGCGGCTTTGGCGTTAATTGGTGTTCCTTCGCGTGATGCGAGTGCACTAACTGGAGGATCCACAGAGAGGGCAGGGATGAGCAAAGGCGAAATAGAGACTGGGAGAAACGGCGAGGCAGTGGCCGATGCCACTTCCGCCGCGGGTTCTGTGGCACCAGGTGCCGCAGTGGCGGAGCGCAGTTGCGTACTCGCAATCAAAAGAGGATCGACACTTGTACGATCTACAAACCTCACCGCAGATATGACGCAAGGGGTGCCGTACGCTCGGACCACAATGCCACTTTGCTCCATGTCAAATTCTTCCACATAGCCGAGTACCGCGTTGCACTGCATCTCGACCACCTTGCGGGCTAACTGGCGACGTACTTTACCGCTCAATTTAAATAATTGAACAATACGCGCCTCATTAGTTACGCGCGTACTGCGCAAATTTGCCAGTCTTGAGTGCTCCGGATCTGCCTTTACAATAAGTTCCTCCACCATCGTCAACAAAGATTCCACTCGGTACACAGACGGGTCAAGCCGTGATACGGAAAAGATGAGAATGCCTTCGTCTTCTGCAATAAGAGAAGGGTGTTGAAGACGCGTAGCTCGTAGAGGTTCAAATGGATGGACACCTTGAAGAATTGGCAAAAAATCGCCGGAGTTCGCTCTTGTCAGTGGCGCACCGTCCTCGACTCGACACCCGCGCCGCTGCTGATCTGTTTCAACGTGCGCCAAAGAGCGTTGAACGTATCGTTGTGGTAAACGAGGAGCAAGAGGATTCTCTGCGGTGTGAAATTTAATCTTTACCGTCAGGCGAATTTCGCCACGAATACCTGGCGCATTCGTATCGTACAGAGGAAACCAACCACTCGTCGATGGATTGTTCTGCAAAACCATGGAATTGCAGTCAAGAAATGTATGCCCGACAATATCATCGCGACTTATAATGTCGTGATCATACAATCGTACCTCTAGCGGATCCTCCTGCAACACAAGTAAATAGGGTGTGTCAAGGCGAAACACTTTGTTCCACACGGGATGCCGCGACATGTAGACAATGTCCGTAGTGTATTCAAGATCATCGAGTCGGACCACAACGTACAAATCCGCGAGGCCAGTGGCGCGATCCATAACTGGAACATCCCGTGCCTCGTGCACAGTTACTTTTAGCGTCGCCATCAAATCGGACTTCCAATTGGGGTTGGATATCAAGCAATGGAGCGGAGGTAGAGACCGCAGAGATACCCAGATGAATATACTTGTCTACTAGTCACCAATCAAAGTCAATTATATATATATATATATATATATAAGAATTTATTTATTTATTTGTTTTTACAATTGAAAAAAAAACAAACAAACTATAAAGTAAAAAATTGTACCAATAACTTGCATATATAATTTTTTTTTTTTTAAAATACGGGTGATTAACAGTACTACATCATATAGCAAAGTGTTGTGCTCCTTTTTTTTTCTTTTTTTAATCTGTGTGTGTTGGCCCTGTGCTCACGTCTTTGCGTGCACCGGCCATAGACGAAAAAGTAAACAATAATCCAAAAATAAACGCTCACACGTAAATCGAAATGAGTAGTTATATACTCTAAGCCGTATCACAGGCGGAAGCACTCCAGGCCCGCAAAAACAAAATAAAACAATAAAAAAAAGCATCAACAGTAAAAAAAATTCATCATACATTACAGCTTCATCGTCGTGCAATAATGATAATCTACCTTCACTTTTTTTCACAGTCACTCCCTTAAAAAAGTATATTGTTAAAGGGATAAGAACTAGAGTAGTTCCTTTGCACCAACAAAGGTATCCATCGTCGGTGAATCAAACAAAGCACTCGAGGTTTGTAAGGTATCTGCCTCGACTGACATATTCTTGGATTCAACTACTTTCTTCAGCAAGGCGAGACCACATGGAAATCAGTTCTACAATAAAACATATCTGCGGGTCTACGACCGGACGTGCCTCACGTAGACATTTTAGAAGTGACAAAAAAGAAAATGATTTGCTTGCGCAGAACTCTGCAGTGAATTTATGCATATAATACGCCATAACAATACTCGGGCTTCGCGAGGCTCCTTTCATGCAGTGAACAAGCACACCTGGGAGCTCTTCATTCCTATTCATAACACGTGTTGCAGCGGTATCAATCTCGCTACTTGCCTTGACACTAGAAAATGAATTTACTTCATCACTATTTTGACACAATGATAGATCTGTGGCTTGGGGGCGCGCAGGGGTATCCTCAATGGACACATTGTCCACATTTACACAATCCTTCTCACTCCCATCCCACTCCTTGCTCTCGTCAATGGTATGCTTCTCTTTCGTCTCCTTTTTGCATTGGTTAGATATGTCACAATAGAGAGTGTGCAAACGCGACGGATCAATGTCATCGCCCGTGGTTTCATTGCTTAATTGCACAATTGCTTGCAACAATACCGTCGTCGTGCGTGTAATGGATAATTTGGCATCAATCATTGCGTCCATAAATCCAATAGAGACATCTAAAACATCCACCACACGCGACTTTGCATTGTCTTCCATATGCACAGTATAATAATACACAGGAACAGAAAGTGTCGGTGGTGCGGTACTAAAGTATTTGTGCGACTCCATCTCCTTTTTCCCCATAAGCCATCGCACGCCGCACTCCATCGCACTCCGCAGTTCCTCTTCTGACGCCGACACCAATTCCCGCATTTCCTGCAGTGCCTCCGCTTCCTTTCCCGCACCCACATGAGCCTTTTCAAATGGCGGCAGTGCCACACTTACAACCCGCAAAAACAATTTCCCACCAAACAATTTCCGTCCATTCACGCATGGGTCTAAAAACGCATTCGGCGCCGGCGGTTGAATAGTGTGCGAGACGATAAGCACACCCCGTGCCCAGCGGTCACATGCCTTGTCGCCACTGTCCTTTTCCGCGAAGAGAAGGCGCTCCGTTGGGTTCCCGCGCCGCGCGCCTGTGAGGTTTGTAAGAAAGATACGGCCAATGCCGCGGCGCGCAAAGGCACGAGGCGCAAGAGGCGAGACGGCAGCGGCAGTGTCGGTGATGCTGTTGCCCTGTCGCACGGAAAGCAGTGATGCAAGCAGTTGGCGCCGCGAGTCCGGGTGAGACATGCGGAGAAGAAAGGAATGTACACTGTTCTACGCCTTTCACCACTTCCCCCCCCTCTCATTCATTCATTCATTGCCCAAACATGATAACACGAGGTATTTGGGGGAAATAAAAAGTATAAGAAGAAGTGCATTAAAAGAAATAAAGAAAGTTACAATAGTGACCCCATTTCTTTTCACTCACACACACACACACATATACACGCATAGACTCGTGTTTAAAATATATATCTGAAAAGGTATGTATACATATTTTTTTGCTTTCGCATATGAGGATTGACCGAAAATTCGTTAAAGTTTGAATTTCATTCTCTTCAGTGTTCTCAGGAGAAAAGCTTTTTCCTTTACACACACACTTTAGGACAGCAAAAGAGAAAAAAAAAAAAATGTACAAATGGTGCGTTCACAAGACCCTTTTAAAACACCGTAGTTGTTTATTTTTTAACATGTAGTACTTACTCACCACACACACACACACACACAGAAGCTGAAAGAGAAAGAGTGCGAGCGATAGAGAGAAAGTGAAGAAGACAGTCCCTCTTCTTCTGGTTCACCCTCGGCGATCCGATTCAATTCATCTTAGCACGGCGGCTAAGTCACTAAAACCAAATATTCTTCAGCCTCCCCCTTTGAAAAAGAAACAAACTCCTCTTTTGCTGTTCCCCGACGCTATTCAGCGTCTTATTGTTCTTCAAAACCCGGTACGCTGTGCTCTGATCAGCTCCCGCACATCGGGGTACCGCTGAAAACAAAACAAAACAAGAAAAAAAAAGATTTTTTTTTTTTTTTTACAAGCGGCACCTCTTCTTTTTTTTTTTTTCATTTCTTGTCGCGGGTATGTATGACTCTTCGGCAAATCACTTCTATCGCAGTCGTTTGTTCGCCGCAGCTTCACACAACACACATACATATACATTTCTTTTTATATATATATATATATATGTATATATATATATGTCTTTACTGATTACACTTTCTATGTAGACAGCTCGACACCATCGCTGTCAAAAAAATAAATAAAACAAAGCCTAACGCTCAAGCTGTTAAAAACAATTGTGTGAGAAAGAAAAATCCTCTTGTTAAAATGTAAAAAAAAAGAAAAGAATTGCAAGGCTAGTGCTAAACAGTAATAAAAAAATACAAAGAAAATAAAAGAATGAAGTAAAAACAAAAAAAACAAATGAAGTTGTAAACAGACAAATCCACATGCAAGCACAAGAAAATAACTAGTAGTCATGCTTACTCAAAGATGTCACACCCACAACTTCTTTTTATTTTTACTTAACTATACACAATGGTTGAAGGGATAAAAAAACAAACAAACAAACAAAAAACATTAACGTCTTCCTCTTCCATCATTATTATTCATTATCATCCTGCTCGTTTGGAATAATATATGTTTTCCAACCCCCATCCTCATCGATTCGTCGACGCACGTTTCTTTCCCCCACCTCCCTTCCCGCCGCCACTGCGTCTGCCGCGGCGGCCAAAGCCTCCAGTCGGCACTCGAGCGCCGCGAAGACTTCCACCGCACCGCCCGCCGGCGCCTCCGGTGGGAGCGCCCGGAGGCCCCGCAGACAGGCGCCGCAGGCCCCGCGGCCCCCCGCGCGGCCCCCCGCCTCCGCCGCCGGCACGACGCAGCCGCAGAGGACACAGAGCCGCGGGGACAGGTACCGCGGCGGGGCCCGGGCCCGCAGCTGCGCGCAGTGGTGCTGCGCGGTCTTCCCGGGAATCACTCGCCGCGCCGCGCCGCTGGCACCGCGGTGAAGCCCCACACACACCAACTGCGGCTCCGTCTCCGCCTCGAGCTTTGTAACGGTGCTGAGTACATTGAAGACAGAGGCCTTGTAGGAGAGCATCAGGCCATTGAAAAACGCCTCCAGTGTGCGGTTAATAGAGCGTAGATTGGTGTATGTGCTAAGAGAAGGTGAGTAGCCAGCCCATATATTTTGTATTCGACAGTATAAAACCATTTCACGCGGTAGAACTGTGCGAAGTGGATGCATTAAAACACAATGATTCAAAAAACCACGATAACTACTATGATGCATCACACTTGCCCCACCACCAGTCATTACTTCACGCAATGCGGTGACACAGCAGCGAAGCGCATTGTCACCCGTTACCAAATGATGCCATGCCGTTCGGTTTTCCTCTGACACCACAGATTCTTTACTTGCCATGTATCGCGAATGTTTACAATCGTTGATATATGACGCGGCGGCTACGGTGAGAACACGCTGACGTAACTTGGTGTGCAAGAGCTCACGGTCCGATAATGACAAACGCGGGTGGTGGAGGACACCTCGAATAGTATTCATCTCATCACACGAGAGAAAGTCACTGTATCGCACCACACGCAATTCATCCGATGTAAACAACGGCATAGAGGCAAATTCCCACTGTACACATTGCTGCCGCAACTCTGTCTCTAGTTTTTCAAACTGTTCTGTCATTGTTTTCGCCAAAGCGCTTTCCGAATCCTCAGACGGGGGCACAATGAGTTCGTCCTCACGTAGATGCAGTGGGCAAAGAACAAAATCCACGTGTCCTTTTCCCGGTCGCAATCGGTTTTGCATACGCAAAACTCCGAGTTGGTGAAGAAGCGCCATTGAGTTGTGGCCACCAGAGACTGCAATTGCCAATGGCTCGTCAGATGGCATTCCACAGTGCTTGAAGAGATTGTCCCGAATAACATGTGTGCAGAACTCAGTGAAACAATCTTTGCAGTACGGCTTTACGGGACCATCGCGACTGCAAATGGTTCCAGGAGTGCGTTTGCATTTGAAGCAGAGAGTCGCCATCCCTTTCAGTACTTTTTGGCTTATCTTATCCATGAACATATGACACACACACACAAAAAAAAAATAATAACAACAACAACAAAAAAAAAGAATAGCAAGTATAAAATTGAATAATAACGGGTCATCAATGTCAGTTTTTTTTTTTTTTTTTATCCACTAGATTGGAAGCACAAACGAACAATCATACAGATAAATAAGGAAGCAAATCACATACAGACAAATATAAAGCAGAGATTTACTGATCATGAGTGTGTGTGTGTGTACAGAAAAAACACAAAATGCATTTGATCAAGTGCAATGGGGCCACAAATGGTTGAACACTGTATATGTATGTATAACCAAGAAGAACGAAGTATGTTAAAGAACACCACTAGAAAATAAGGAGTATAGTACCGATGAACAAGTGGATATAAAGAAGATGTACATATATAAACATATATCTACATTGCGCGTCCTCTTGTTTTTATGCTGCTGCAACACACACCGCCAAAAAAGGAAACAAAAAGAAAGAATTCACAGTAGAACGGCGCAGTTGGCACCGGGAAAAGGAAAAAAAACAAAAAAAACGTAAAGAAAACGAAAGTAAGAAGTAGTTTGCTCCGTGACTTCATGTGTGTCCATTTCTATCCATAGATTATCACGTCAGACTTCTGGACCAAAATAAACACAACATTCCCACCAATAACATTAATGATAATAATAATAAGAATACTCTTGCAAATACTTCATATAGATCCGAATATATACATATATATATATATATATATATATATATATATATATATATAATTTCCTTTACGGTTCTGACAATCACTTGAATTCACCAGTTCTTGTTCATGGAATTTGTTGCGATTCTAAATAAATGTGGTTCGTTCGCACGTAAAGGTTTAAATCCAGTGAAAGAACAGGAAAACAAAGAAACAAATTTCAAACAAGCTAGAATTGTATTTTTCTTCCTCTCAAAAACAACAACAACAAATGAAAACTGCTTTTCTTCTTTTGACATATATATATATATATATATATATATATATGTATATATAAATATGTATATATTGATAACCCCCTCATCGCATCAAAATAAACTGATACTACATTTTGAAGCATAAATTCGGGACTGAATACTCCCTTCCTGACTTTCATACATAACCTAACCTTTTTACAGCAACCCCTTATGTTTGCTCTCGTTTTTTTTAATTCTTTTTTTTGCTTAACTCTTCTTTCGCCCGAACTCCCTCACAAAAAAAAAATTCTTTTTCTTTAAAAAAAGAACAAAAACAAACCCCCCCCCCCCCATTAGGATGATCGCATTTCAGATATTCAGAATGCTATCATCCGTCGTCGGTGTCTTTGGAGGTCGCACTTCGTCCGAGCCCGCAGCACCGCTTTTGCTATTTCGCTTTCCGTTCGCGCGTGACGACCGCTTTGAACTTGGCGTCGCCTCTTTGCCTGCGACAGCAGTTTCAGTCCGGCCACTCGTACTCACACTCACCAAACCGTTACCACCACCACCACCACCACTTTTGTTGTTGTCGTTGTTGACACTGTTGCTGCTGCTGCTGCCGCTGCCACTGCTCTGGCCACTTGCGCTTCGCTTTGAACTCCCTTTTTTCTTCTCAGCGCCTTGTGCCAGTGCCGCTGCCTTTGGCCGACTCCCCCGCTCGCTCTCCGGGGCCGCTGCGTGACTCCCCCCCGCGGCCCCCGCCCGCTCCTCCGCCGCCTGCCGCTGCGCCTGCCTCCTCCGCCCCTGCTGCTGCTGCTGGCGGAGCGCGCGCTGCGCCTCGAGGCGGCGGCGGCGCTGGAGGGCCTCGACCGGGTCCTCGATCTCGTGCAGCAGGTGCCGCGGGCAGAGGCGCAGCGAGCGCTCGGAGACCTCCTTCGGCGTCATCTCCACAACGGCGGAGAGGGCGCGGTCGAGAAACTTCCAGTCATCCGCGTGGGTGTCGTACGCCGGCCACGGACGGGCATTCCATGGGAGAAAAACAACTTCACGTCCAATGCGACGCGTGGAGGAAGTGCGAAGAGAATACGTGAAGCGAAGCATTCGGTGCAACTGCTCTCCGCTTTCGAGCTGTCCTTTTTTTTTTTCGTTTCTTTTTTTTCGGTGCCCCTCCAAAAAAAAAACAAAAAACAAAAAAACTCACACTGAGGTCCCCGTTGACGGCGGTGGCGGTTTAATGTCCTTTATATATATATATTTTTTTTAATATGTTGATGTCCGATTGCGAAATGATTGCAATCACCGCAGTAAAGAAGAGAATGCAATCCAAGACAAAAACAAAAACAAATCCCAAGCAGAAGCTTAGTGGTAAAGGGATCTGCGTCACAATGCCTTTTTTCTTTTTTTTGTCGACGGACCAAACTTAATTATTCGTTTTTGTTTTCGTAGAGGATGCCACACGGCAGTCACTTCCACTATCCTCCAACATTTTAGTAGACATCGAAAAGCACAAAGTATATAAAAAAAAAAAAAAACACAAAACGTACTAACACACACATAAAAAATGAGGCAATAATAGCAGTAAAAATACTAATACACATTTTGGGTACATGGTGTGCTCAAACCCTATCATTCACATGATGTACCAGTTGAAAAAGAGCTCGACCATACACACACGCACACAGATATGTACAAATATATTAGAAAATAAAAAAAAAAAGCAAGCCCTCTCACTCGAATATCAAATAAGGAAGAGAACGGAGTAACCCAATAGATCAAGTAATCACTTTTTTTTTGTCTTTCATTTCCTCTCTCAGGGAAAGCAAATGGGCTGGCATAGACTATCACTGTAGAGCAAAGAGTTTCTGCAAAGTGGATAACGTCTTCAGCTAACTAAAATTACGCAGTTCCTTCTGTATAAAAGGATCGAGGATAAAGTATAGAACTGCTCAAGTATGAAAAACTCCCTGACGGAGTCTTCCCTCGCAGCAGTATTCCGTTTTCCTTTGCAAGCTAGATAATGAGTCTGATACAAATCACATTCTCAACAAAAGAGTGTCTTGCACAGGACCAAACGCCTGCTTTGTGCCATTCATGCCCCCCCCCTTCATTGCTAAATTCCTCGCAAGAATGGGTATAAATGTGCTCCGCATGTTTCTACCCATGCGGTAACAGTGTGCGGGTGAGAATGTCCGCTGGACTGGAAGAAACAATACTGTGCCCCTCCCCACACAACTACCCACAGGGCGCGAGTGGTCCGAGTGCAGTACAATGCCGCAGTCATAGAGGCCCTGCGGCGCCTCACCTCTGTCAAACTCTGCCGCGGGTTCTTGGTTTTTTTTTTTTATGTTTTTTTTTTTTTTTAATCGACTATACAGCGTACTCCACCCTGGCAACACGGTGCGGTGGCCGGAATAAACAAGAGTACTCAGGGGTAAATATCATATCTCTATTTACCTACCATGTCATTCTATATCTACAAGAGTAAAGCAAAAAAAAAAAAAATTGTGTAAAGATAAATATATTAGAAGAATGTATCATCGAACTTCTCCATACGCCTTGGACTAGGAAATTTAATTTGTTAAAGATCTTTCACTTTCACCGTCTAACTCTGCCTCTTAAAATGTTTCAATTTCTCTCAAATTAGAAGTGTATTCTACCAATAAAGAAAAGGACAAAAAAAAAAAAAACCACTGCCTTTTTTAAAGGCAAAAGAAAGCAACAAGCAAAACAGACATAAACAGCTTCATCTGGACGACAGAAACCTTTACTGATTACAATTTTTCAAGCATTTGGTTTTCTTGATTAAACCGCTAAGCATCCGCATATTTAATATCTTTTTCTTCTCTCACTTCCCCCCTTTTTTTTCTCCATCTGTTGCTCTGTCTCTAGCATGTATCACGCGAGTATGTTACAAGATAAAGTTCCATGTTTTTCTATCTTTCTCAGACTAAGTGTAAATAACCAATAGCCTTCACTGTGTTCTTCTCGTATTAAATAGAGAATTTCTTTAATCCTGTGCAGAATTTTTTTTCTGTTTATCTCCTCGATTTCTTTTTTTACTTTTCTTTCATTTTTTTGGTACGAGTATATACACATACATATAGATATATACGTAGGTGTTTTAAAAGAATCTTATTTGAAAGCAGTGCAAGATTTTTTTCTTTCTTTCTTTCCTCTACGCGACGGCATCGAGATCTTCGCAGACCTCAAGATCCAGCGAGATCCCCAGCAGATTGTACGTGAGTCTTTCGCTGAGGCTGACGAGAAACCCCCTCTCGTACTGCAACCGCATTCCACCCGCGTCCCCCATGTCCGAGAGCCTTACCCGCCGCCGCGCTCTGTTCGCCATGTCCGGTGTCGCCTCCACACTCTCCCGCGGGAACTCACTCGACTGCACTTCGCTCTGCGGCAGCTCCCCCGTCTCAGTCGCGGTGTGCCGCTTGGCTTGCTCCGGCGTGTCTTCCCAGGACGAGCTGCGCGTGTCACGCTCGCCATCCCTGCTGTGGCAGTCCTCCTCCTCACCTGCGCGGGAGCGCTGTCGACACCAGTCAGTGAGGCAATCGAGCAGATTGAATAAGTCGTGCACGGCAACGACGCGGTGCTGTGCGCCTTTGAGCAGGACCGCAGAGTCAGGGGAGGCGGAGGACACACTGTTTGCGGTGGGCGGCACAGTTTTAGTCGACTCGCACGACAAGGCGCCATCCACATGACACTCGAGAAGCCCCTTCAGCAGAAAGAATATACCGGCACCCGTTAAAAAGGCAGGCACATCTTCTAGATTCGTGACACTGGGAAAGCACTGGTAAAGAAAGTCCTCAACAAACTCGTAGGTCTCATGGCAGTGGCGTTCAAAGTCGGGGTCGTTCGGGTCAAGAGATTTTTTAGGATTCCAAATATGCGCAACAAACGCAAGGTCCTTTGAGGCCTCCTTGAGCCATTCCTTCTCACTGCGCACACAATAGCAGGCAAGAATCATGCGGTTGCGCTGGTCCACACGGGCCAGACGGGCCTCCTGTTCTTCAAATGTCTTCAGTAATCCTTGCTTGTAGTCATCGTGCGGAGTGTGGCTGAAGATAAGCTTCCACGCGTAGATCGCCGCGGTATTAAAGACACGGCTCTGAAAGGCATAGGATGTCCCCCAGTGCTCAAACGGCCGCAAAACGGGTTTCTCTATTGGTACCGCATGGAACACGTCCAAGTCCTCCACAAAACTTTCCACGCGCACGGAGAGCGGCACTGGGCAACACCCCGCTTCTCCTTGCGTACTAAAAGTTAAAGAAAACGGTACCGTAGGATTTTCGGCGACATACCGCTGTGCTTCCGCAAGCATTCGTTCGCGGCGAACCACACGATGCGGCCGTAGTTCCCATTGCATACTTTTTCGCAAATCCTCTTGCGACGTGCACCAACCGTTTTGCTTTTCTTCATCCTTTTCGCCTTTACTGCTGCTTTTTATGCTGCTCACACTGGCGGTGCTACAGGGCTTCGCATATGAAAGTGACGGAAGGCGCGAGAACGCATTGGTATCTATAGAATCGTCATGACTTTGCTTCCCTGCAGCTACACCCGCTCTTCGCCCACTCTCTCCAGGTAACGCAAAAATAGGCTCTGCTGAATCCCGATTCCTCGGGCAATGTTCACACATTACACGCAACATGTACAATACCGCTTTGGGGGCACGCAGTAATCGATGTAATACTACCACATCAAAGTTTTCTGTACCAGGCGTGTACGTGTCTATTGTGAACGTTGAGAGGTTGTGAGTTTCGAGCTTTAGCGAAGGAATACCAAACAAGGGTGACTCCTTTGATCCTTGAGCATTGTGCCCCTTATCGTCTAACCGAGTTTCCACTTTATTAGGGGTCGAGTGAGTTTCCATATCCTCACTGTGTGTACGACTTTTTTTAACTTTTTCAAAATACTCACGAACCGACAAAAACCGCTCAAACGTCACCTCTGTATTCCTCTCACTGTCTTTCAAATATAAGGGAGTAGCACCACGGTGACGCTGCATGGCTTCACGGAACTTTCTTCGTGTAATAACAATAGAAAAAAACCGCTGAATTCGCCCTATCATTGTGCTCTCGTAGATGATCTGTTGTCTTTTACACCGTTTCTCGGCGGCGTGCGCTCGGAGTTTTTCCAACATCATCTTTGCCCAATACATCCGCCAGCAACGTGCTATGCAAGTCGCCATCTTTGCCCACAACGCAGCCTTGTCTACAGATAGGAGCGTCAAGTCCATGATTGTAAGCAATGGCCTGGTCTTCAAAGTGTTCTCTAAGAGTTCTGCATTTTTAGTCATTAGGAGCTTTGGCTGTTCTTGTTCTGCCTCTTGGAGCTTTGACAGAATGAGCTTCTGCACAGAACACCGATGCATACCTGAACTTGACTTTTTTGCATCTATATCGGTATAACTACCGGTCTGTGTATTCGGTTCGCGCGGACAAAGAGAAGGTGACGCACTGCGCACATCTCTCTGTAACCCCTTCGTTTTGGACAACTCCAACGATAAGCTCAGCGCCCGAGAGCTGCTCAAGATCTGTTCAGGGACTGTGGGCGATGAATTATCCTGCAGTATGAATGGCAGCGGCGATTCCACTTGCTCGTGCACTCCATTTTCGTCGCCACCCCAATCACTTCCTGTCTGCTGCACCACTGATGCTGCTTTTTCTGTTGCTCTCATTGTCTCCAGTGGAGCAGATAAAGACGGCGATTTTCCTACCATTGATGTTGGTATTGTTACTCCAACTGGTACCGGCGATACTTTTGTGAATTTCGACTTCGACGCGGATGCTGGTATTTTTGCTGTGGGCTGGCTTGGCGTAGGCGACGGCTCCCGCGCCTCTCCCGCGGCTTCATTACGTGTGGGGGATGTACTCTTTTGCCGTGCTGCGTGAAGCGGGAGCGGTGCGTCTGCCATTGCGCAGATGATTTCCCAAACGCCTTCCGCTTCCCGCATCTGCAACAGCGTGAAAGCGTCCGGCATACTTGGCGTCCGACCCACAGCCACATCAGCCCGGGGCTTTCCATTCGCCCTTTTCGCAGTGACCCCCGCGCTGCCTTTGCTCACCCCACGTTTAGGCGCCAATGCGCAGTTCGCGGACTTGCTGCGCAGGGGCTGCGCAGGGCCTTGGGCCAGTGGCGGCAAAGCGCCCCCATTCATTGCGCAGAAGCGGCGCCCGCCGCCAAGCACAAGCCGCGCGTTGGACGCTTCCGTCCCGCCCTGCAACCCTCCCAGCGAAACGCCAACGAAAGGCGTGGCGTCCAGGTCCGTGTCGTCCGAGCTGTGTTTGTTGTGTGACCCAGAGGGCTTTTCTCCCATTGTGGCGCTCCCCGCGCTGCACAGAACTCCTCTGCTGCCAGACGGGAGGAGAGGGCGAATGCTGTTGGCACTCGCGCTATGCGAGGAAGTCGTGTTGGTGCCGCTTTTTGTGGAGGAGAATACGGTGGTCTCTGTCTGGGAACGGCTCACAGGGGACGGGAGGAAGAGTGGCGTGTCGAGGAGCGCGGTGTCTCCAAACATCACGGCGGAGTCATGCTTAAGCACTTGACGCACTCGAGCGCACATGTTGCGAAGTTCCTGCACAATACGGGATTCTTCTTCGCGCAGAAAGCGGAGATATCCCTCCGGCGTCTCGTGGGACAAAGAGTGCTGCAGGCTATATGGCGGAAGATCCAGCTGTGACGCAACTGTGCCCGTCGTTTGGATGCTCACCTTCTTCACTGCTGAGCTTTTTTCAGGTAAACCCGAACCCACCGTTGGATTCATTACACCCGGAACACTTGTTTGCGTTTTGGGTGATCCCACTTGCTGATCTTTTTGAGGTTGTTGCGCAACGTGTTGGGATGAACCGAGTGGGCGGCGAACTTCATGTGAGCACTCCGAGAAGCGCAAGAGCAGTGCTACGGAGTAGCGCTGCAATTCACGTAATCCCTCTGTGAGCGAATTCGCCTGTCCCTCAAGCACGGTCATCGCAGAAAGATTTGACCCTCCAGGCCTGCGGTGTGTGTAGCAGCGATCGACAAACCGCCGGAGCGCTTCATGAACATCATTCCTGCGCTGCCGGAGTTCCTTCATCCTTTTCTGGTATGGTTGCAGTTTTCGGCAGTACGCGATCATATGCTCTACAGTAGTACCACTGGCCGTTTGTACAGAGCCAACGGCGCCAGGAGATGACACGAGCGGGTTTGCGCCATTGCCTCGCAGTGCCGATGACCCTACCAAAAACCCTGGGGCACGACTATGACTTCTACTGTAACTTTTGGTCCATCCCTCCCCACTTGTCGATCGGGCAGTCGCCGTGCTCGTTTTTGAACTATTGATCCTTGGAAGTCGCGTGAAGGCTGAAAACATGGGACGCCCTTCCTTCAGAGCTGTCCTCGCGAGCGGTGGGCGCGATTCCATTGGCGACGCTGCCTGCTCCTGGACCTTTTGCGTGCCGCCGGCGAGTACGGCTTGGACCCATGCCTCCTGCGGCGCCTGCCCAACGTCCTCGCAGAGTTGCCAATACCGCCGCACAATAGCCGCTCGCGCCGGACTCGCACAGACTGCCTCCCCGGCGCCACGGCCCCCAGACGGCGCGTTTGCGCACTGCTGCTTTGCGTCCAGGACAATATTCCGCCGCCCGATGCCCAGCGACAGGGCCGCGTCGCGCGAGGTCAGCTTTGCCTCCGAGGGGAGGCGCCTCACCCGCGCCGGCCGCGGGTGGCGCGACGGGATGATTGCGGAGTCTGTGCTGTGCCCGGAGGCCCCGCGCTGGAGACTCGCGCCGCCGGGTTTCAGCGGCTCGGCGCGGCACGGGAGAGGCGTCGGTCGCCGGCGCCGCGTGACTGTGTCCGACAGCACCGGCGCCCCGCGTCGCATGGGCGGGGGCTTCAAGAGATTGTCTGTGCGCTCGCAGGGCGTCGTGCCGTCTGCCGTGTCCTTTGGGCCCGCGTGGATTAGACTCCTGTTTGACGCAGTTGGAGTGAAGGCATTGCTGATGAACTTGGGCGAAGCCGCACGGATGAGGGCGCGGCGACGCGCCTTTGCATCCATTCCGGTATATATATATAAAAAAAAAAAAAGGAGAGAAGGCGGTGCGGGAGCAAGTGGCGGATGATATGGCGGCCGAGAAGGAGCTCACAAACGTCCTTTCGTCTCTCTTGTTATTTGCTGCTCACCCTCTTCTCCTCACCACGGGCTTAACACTTTATCCTTTACAAAATATGCAAAGGAAAGCAACACCGTTTTGTAAAAGCCTTTTCTAGAGAAACCGGGAATGTGCTTTGCCTTCAAACTAACACCGTCAAAAATGAAAACAAAAACTAGTTTATTTCCTATGTTATTTTGTTTAATTCTGCTCTACTGAATTCTTATGCGCACAATATCACTTGAGGGCACGCAATCTAAAGGCAAAATAAGTCCAATGATGATAAGACGCTACTATCGCGATGAAAATCTATTAGCGTAGTTTTTGTTCTTTTTTTTTTTTTTGCTTTCCTGGTAATGTTCACCTTTTCCTTTTTATTAGTCTTCCGTTTGCAGAATTTATCTTCAAACAGACGGATAAAATCTCTTTCCCCCTCTCTTTCGCACTCTCTCCCTTTCTACAAGTGTGAAAAAGTACAGGAAAGCTTTAGATATTTGTGCTCTGGCAGACCCACCTCGCGAGTTGAGAAATCACCCGGAAGAGAGATCACCAGCAATTAAATAAAAACACAAACTGATAAGGAAGTAAGCAAACAAAGAAGAACAATAACGAAAAAAAAAAGGCAATATCCTGCAGAAAAAAAAAAAAGAAATACAAGCACACTAACAATAAAAAATAACTGAGGGAAACAGTATTAATAATTATACACACACACACACACACACACACACATATATATATATATATATTATCTCCGCCTTTATCGAATGGTATTCCGATCCTTTTATAGCATAAAGTCTGGCTCCGTCTGCCGCGCCTGCAAAATGTTACTGCGTAGCTCCTGGACTTTTTGCTTTTGCTCCGGCGTAAGCAGACGATATTCCTCTTCTGTCATATCACGCGAGGTCTGCCCTGCGCTTAGCTGCGCCACGTAACCGTACCACGACTCGTAGAATATCCGCGCATGTCGCTCCGATGCGCTCATGTGGCGCTGGAACTCCATCCGCACGAATCGGTCGCCAAGTTCGCGTTGCGCCGGCTGCAGTTGCGCCACGTGAAGCTTAAAGATCGTGCGGTAAATGCGGCACACAGCCTGGCGCCACTTCGCGCCTCCAATGTCCACCTGAGCGAGTTGCGTCGGGTGCGGCAGGGAGGCGATGCTGGACGCGCAGCACCCGCCACGGGATTGTGCGCCACAGAGGAGTCGCCGCGTCACACAGACCATACAACTCGCCTTACTTTTTGTCCAACACGATTCCGTCTACAGAAAAGTGAGTTTAGTGGGTAAGATAGTAAAAAAAAAAAAAAGAAGCAAAAGCAACAAAAGACAAGTAGTTCCGCCCCAGTATACTAAGACGTATTCATATATATATATATATATATATATATATATATATATAAAGAGAAGAAAAAAAGAGGGGACAAACAACTGGTCATGTACAGAGTGTCTAAAAGAGACGTAATTACACATAGCAGTATGTAGAAGATGAAGAGCCGGTCTCAATCACGCAGGTGACAGTTCAGACACACATACACAAACACAGAAGCGCCTAATTAATTCTCCTCCATACAAAAAAAAAAAAATAGCAACAACAACTGTAAAAAGAAGAGAGTACAATATATATATATATATAAACAGTCATTTACATTCCCACTGTTTGTGGGGATTTGACATCCTTCATTTCCCCACTACCGCTCATATTGTCAACCCTTGGCGGCATTGTATGCCCACTCCCTAACTTTTTTTGCGCCGTGCCAAGTCCCAGAGAGACATCCCCCGCCTTGGACCCGTCATAAGCCCGGTTGGGGGTTTCAACCACTGGCGACTCCAGTTGGGTATCACCACTGAAAGAGAGCACACGGTCCCAGAAGGAGGGTGCGTTATTATCCACTTCCGGAGTGTTCGGCGAGGCGATGGTGGAGCTGTGCGATGCCGTTGGGTTCGTTGAAGAAGGGATGGGGTAATCCGAGCGGCGGTTCTTTGCTTCCTCGAGAAAGACAAGCCGCTGCGCCACAGCCGGAGGCGTGTGTCCCTCGTAGATATCAATTTGTTTATTCTTCCACAGGCGATACACTTCCCTTGCGTTATCCAGTCGCTGCTTTCGAAGTAATGTCCGCTCCGTTGTCAATCGTCGCAGCTCCTCCGCAAGTTTGTTTATAGTCATCTGCGCTGGCATACTCGTGAGCATCGGGTCCATACCGGCCTCACGTAATGCCAACATAGACCGCTCAGATACGACTCGCTGCCGGTAGATATATGCCATAATGGCCGTGTTTATCCGTGCGATACGATGTCCAAAGTGAAGTTCATGTTGGTATCGCTCGCGAACCTGCAAAAATAAATCCGTCTGCGTTGCGGCGGTCAATACGAGAGACGCACAAAGCGAACGCAACACAGACCCTACTGCAGGCCGCTTTTTACTTGGCTCTGTATGTATGGACATGACAAAGTGGTGCAACTCTGTGTAAATAGAACTTATCATGTTGAGTTCCTCACGCACCTCAACAAGCTGTGATTGCCCGTAACGAGATTGAATCATGCGTGCGAGTGGATCCATACTGTTTCGTAATCTTAGTGGCCATGGGTGATATCCACGTGTATATTCCGTCGTCATCATGGGCAAAAGGAGACTGTGGGCCGAAGAAATAATGTCTCGTAGTGCTGTTTGCGAGGCGGAGAGGCGTTGATTATCATGCATCGCCGATTCCGCAACATTGCACCGGTTAACGAGTGCGGACTGTGTAGATATGATGACAATATTCATTCCCCTCAAAAGCTCCTGAGTATCCCTACGCAGGCGGCGTAGTTCAGTGCGCAGTATTACAGACTTGTCATCCCAAAAGTCTTTAAAAAATACAACATCTGAAGAAAACTTTAAAGCGTGAATCTGTCGATCCTTAGAAGCAATCACGTTTGCCATGTGTACACGGCTTGCCTTGAATGTCTCCTTCATATGCCGTTGTCTCTTTAAGAACTCATCCACCATATCGTGCTGGACTTTAAATGGTTCGTCCTTCATCTCTTCGGAGACACTACCCAAATCTGGGCTACGTCCCTTGGAAGTGTTATCAGGCAGCACCGTATCCTGTTCCACGGCAAGCAAAACAAGATCTAGTAAACTGTGAATGGCTGTGATATCCACGGAGAACCCCATGCGTGTCGTTCCGCCACCGGATGTTCCCACTGCCTCTTCGCGTTCCTCCCCCACTGTCGATGTAGCGCGGCGGCGTAAATGATGCAACGTGGACCCGTGCACCACATGCGAGGGATATGACCCTAAAACGTAATTGTCACTCTGTTGTCGTCGTGAGCTGATGACAAGAGACGGAAAACGTGTGGACGCTTCCATGGATACAGCAGCTGACCGCCCTCCTTCAGTGACAGTGTTCACCACGCTCGCATGTGCCTGCACCTCGCGCGCCTCACGTAGATGTGATTGATACTGCACCTCCTTCTGCTGAGCGTGCGAGAGCTGTGAGCGAAGGACGCAACATTCCTTGTAAAGAGTCTCGCGTAGGTACTGCACAACTTTTTGCTTTCGTGAGGTGTACAGCTTCTCCTCCTCGAGCTGCGCAGAGAGTTCCTCTATGCGCCCACGCAGCTCTGCACACTCCACCTCGACTCCCTCCTTTTCCGCCTGTAGTGAGTCGTACACGTCGCGGCTCACGATCGTTGCTTCATTGATGTCTGTGATTGTCGCAACGGAGGTATACTGTGTTGCACGACAGCGTTGCTCAGTCAACGGTGCCGCTTTTCTGCCCGTGTACACTGAGCGCGTAGGTTTGATGGTGCGGTCAGTTGCGTCCAACGCTGCGCCCGCTTCATTCACGAACCTTGCAGTATCATCTCCTAGAGCAGGAGCCGAGTGTGTCTCCGTTTGCGAAGGCGAGAGAGCAGAAGAAGCAAAACTGGAGGTGGGAAGGGCAAAGTGCGATGAGACACTATGTGGGCGCCCAGAGGCGACCCCTGCTGCTACTTGCATTCGCCTCGAACTTAGGCCATACGTCACAGGAAGTGCCACGGACCCGCCACCCGGAAGCGTAACGGTACTTGGAATCTCCACAAGTCCCACACGTGTTGTGGATGATGCCGAGCGAGGTGTTTGAGTCGTCACTGCCGGGGTTGCCGATGGCACTGCTGAGGCAGAAAACGATGCTCCTGTGATGGATTGTTGTGGGTGGAGTGGAATGGGAGCGACTATGCCAGGGTTTTGTGAGTCTCGCGGCAATCGCGCAGGGGGACTTAATCCCTCAGAAGTTGATTCAGTTAGGCATGCAAGAACCCGCCCACTCCCTGGCTCCATCGCGTACTGCGCCATTGGAAGGATGACCGGTGCATTTCTAAATTCTTGATACATTTGCTGAATATGCGCTGCAGACGGCAGGCGATCCCCTTCGCCCTGAAAATGCGAATAAGTCGGAATCTCTTTTAGAAGTCGGTCGAGCAGTGAGCGGCTCTCAAAGACAAAACGGAGACAGTCCTTCAGCGACCCATTGTTTGCGACGCAGAGTTTACTTTGCACAACGCCCATCACATGCTCAATCACAAGACGCAGTGTCTTTGGGCATGGTTGCTGCGCGAGAAACAACGTGTCGTCGACTGTAGAATCATCTCCCGTTGTGTTTGAACCCCCACGCCTAATGGAAGTCGCGTGAGGCTTTCGCTTTGTACTGCTCCTGCCGCCCACACTAGAGCCTTGGCCACGTGGCCATGCGGCGCCTAAGGACGAAATGGAAGCGGACTCACGCGGCTGTTGGTGCAAGCTGCCGCGCATTTCGGGGGAAAACCCGGAGATCGACTGCGTCGTCTCGCAGTTCTTCTGACCAATCGTTTCCCCATCAATGTCAATAATACCAAGCTGCACGGCAAGCGGTGTACTATCAATGTCTTCATAGTTCGCCTTGCGCTGCAGGCGCCGCATGACGCGTTGGTACACATCCTCCAAGTGCGGGTGAACTTCGCTCCTCTGAAGAGGGCGACTGCTTGGCGGCGTGAGTGTCGAGGCCGCCCCGCCCTTGACGGGCCCGGATTTCGCCGAGTCCGTCGACTGAGGGATGCGGTAGTCATTGCCTTTTGTAGAGCGGGAGAAATTAAAGGAGGTGCGCATGTTATGCACACGATGAGACCACTCACGGCGGAACATCGATGCGGAAGTGGGTATGATGACAGTCGGGTTGGATGTGTTTTGATTGTTCACATACACACGAGCCTCATCGTCGTCGTCACTACTTTCGTACATACCTTACTCCCTTATTGTATATATATATATATATTAAAAAAGAGAAATAGGGAGAAAAAATAAATAATCAGGAAAAGATGCCAAAAAAAAAAAAAACTTTCTCCTGATTCAACGACAGTTCTGACTATATTGAATTATAATGATTAAAATACCAAAAACGCGTATCAAGCAACTGTTAATTCTTCCATAACACAAATGCAAGTGCCCATACAAACATACTATACATGACCCTCCAAAAAGTACTCAATAATATATATATATATATATATTGCAATTTAAGAATATGTAATACCTACGCGCAAAAACATCAACAAAAAATTCTTTTTTTTTTTTTTGCAAAATCGAGAAATCAAGAGTATTTGTTTCTTAAAACCATAGGTGAGCATTAAATGGAATAAAATATGCTTTTTCACTACCTTACTAACATCACAGAGTTTTTATTCTTCCTTTATTATTGTTATCATTATTATTACCATGAATATTATTTCATGCCTGTTTTAAAAGGAGTAATACGATTTCTGGCGTTATTAATGATTCCTCCGAAACACTTCTGTGCGCTAACCACTACAACGCGGAGGAAATGTGGAAAAAGAAAACAAAATGAGATGAACTGGAGACGGGGAGTCAAACTACGAACCAAGCAAATTGCGTAAAAGGAAAAAAAAAAAAAAACTCACAAGAGGATCATATCCATAATATTCTGTGTCACTGTGGGGGGTGACTATAAAAAAAAACAAAAAAAAGACAGTTCGAACTCAAAACAATCTGTACCCCGCGTCAGATAACGCCAAAGCTGAAATTCTCTCACCTCTGACCTTTCGTTATGACTTCGGCAATGCTCTGCCCGAGGCCCTACGCACATTGCCCCATATCCTTTCTATATACCCAAACACTTCGCGCGTCTTCATTTGCGCTTTCCACGGCTCCAAGAACATCGCAGAGAAACGATGCCGCATCGTGGCAGCGGAGACACAGAGGCGAATTCCAAAGCGTTCCCCCTCCAGTTCCTTCAGTATCGGTAAAATGGATCTCCAGCGGCGCGTACCTGCCAACGCAGGCATTCCTGCTATAGTGGAACTGGGCAACATCTTCCTGTAAAGTTTTGTCCTTTTTTTTTCGTTGTGTCTGCCGGTAGAGAGAGTGAGAGGGAGAGAGAGAGAGTGAAGTGGAATGTAAAGTCTCACACCGTTCGCCGACGTAGGTCCTCGTGCTGAGCCTGTCGCTGTACTTTTTTTTTTTTTTTTTATAATTCACGGCGAAGCAGTGTCGTAGAGGTTCAACTCGTTAGGCTCAAGCTTGCCTCTTTTCAATTCTTGTTACCATTGTGATTATGTACAGCATTAAGTTACTATAGCCGTGCGCGATGATGCATTCATGCGATCCACTTCATTGTGTTCGGTGGCGATGCGCAGCAGACTGTACTAACCGCCTTTAAACCCACGTAGAAATTCAGTGACCACGTGCGACATGCGCTTACAACATTAAACTCATGTAGATCCGCTACAGTGATCAATCACCCTCTGTGATTATCCACCAAATATCATGCAAACGTTGTAGTAATAAATTCTTACTTGTAGCTTCTTTTTCCTCTTGTTGTTAACGAAAGTAATGGTACACAACTTCGCTACTTACATTGCCAGTTCTATGTCTTTTGTTCCCCCCCCCACACCCCGCAAAGGTCACACGAATGGACCTAACAGTATCCATTCCACAGTACGAATTGTGCTGACTGCTCAAATACATCAAACTGAGGCAGCGGCCACGACACCAAAGTTGTGCATTCAGTCCGTCCGCAACACAAAATCACGCAGCGGACAAAGGCATGACAATAGCAATGCATAACAATACATGCGAGAGAGAGATAGGAGGAGGAGGGGGGGAGCATCAAAATACATGTGCGAACTTCCTTTGAGCAAAAAGACCACTTGGTTACCGTATGCTAACATCCAAGGACACCAGGCATGCTGCAAGTCCTTTTGCAACGATTTATCTTTTTATTTTTTATTTATTATTTTTTTTTCTGTTCGAATGCTCCGTGCGCAGAAATGGATTTGTTTGCTATTGCGAATAGACAACAATAGGGCCTAATGTCGCGACCAACGGGGCCCCACTCTTCCTGCGGAACTACAACGTCTCTCTCCCCCTCCCCCGAAAAAACAACAACAACAATAATAATAATAATAATAATAATAATCGGCGCTCTATCTTCCTTAGAAACCATTTTGCTGCCATGATCACCTCTCTTCACTCGAGCAAAGGATCACTGTTAGAACAAAGTAAGGAACTCACGTTGTGTAGAATGAATATATATCTCGTAACTATGATCGCCCACTGGCAATGTTGAGTACGCTTTGGATTTATTGTTAGCATGGTGCTATGTCTTCCTTACACTGCCTTGACACAATCCTTCCAAATGAGGTCTAGCTTTATGCGGATTTCAATTTACAACCACACTGTTTTCCTCCTTTTGTACAAAGAGGATAATGCATTGTCCACGTTTTCCTTTTAAAAAAATTTTCTACGCAACTCCAATTTTAATTTTTTTTTTTTTTCCGTATAGCAAACGGCGTCGATGGGGGAGAGCTGTCCCAGGCTCCAAAGCCAAACAAAAGATACAGAATTCAGAGCACTTTACATCTGTACACTTAACGTCTTATATATATATATATATATATATATATATATTTAGGATCTTAACAGACAGCTTAAGAATTGCTCAGCATGGTGTCATCACGCTAAATGTAAAAAAAAAAAAAAAGTGGAGCAAAGAGCATAAACAGCAAAAATGTAATTCCAATTCCATTCCTTCCACATGTTGTTATTTCTTCGTGTATTCTTTTGTGCATTGAGCATTCACAATGCACAAGCGATAAGTCTATCTTTTTTTTTTTTTTCGTACACGCTATACACTTGCCTCACGTCAATGATTACATGAAAACTTCACAAGCACAACTTCAAAAAAAAAAAAAAGGCAAGTCACTACAGTGGCCATAGACAGTAATAACAGAGCCAAAACACTGAAATTCACCATAATGAAAGCGGCGGCTTCACAAACGCTGAAGGAGGGGAAGCTATTACAACATTAAAATATATATATATATATATACGTATATTCTCCGTTCTTGTTTACATATTCTGCAATATCCTTTACACACAAACAAACAAGCACCAACGCACCACAAAAGGAAAAAAAAAAAAAAACACGCTTGCGAAAGCCCACATTTGTAATCCTTCATTACCCTTCTCATGATGCACCTCCTCTCTCTCACTCTCTCTTTATTTATTACAACCACAAATTGTCATATAGAAAAAAAAAGATAGATCAAGAGAGAGAATAAAAAAATTATACAGAGAAAGGCCGAGAAACAAAACGTGTACACATCTGCATGTACGCATACACACGCATATATATATATATATATATATATATATATTCACTTGACGGTATACCATTGCGTCATGCCCATTGGTACCGTTTCTGCCGTGCGTTCCATTGTGTGCGCGCGCCTGTAGTGCAGCCGCGATGTCTCATATTTCCGATCGGTTTGCATGCGCCGTTGCCATGCAGCCTCACCAACACCCGCAGAGTCCTGCGCCTCTTGACTCCCTTTCGTCACAAGCGGCAGCAAAGTATCCGTTGCCGCGGCATCGCCCTTTCGCATCAATATTGGTGGTTGAACACTCCGCGTAAAGTCCACGCCTCCCTCTTGCGTTTCGTCTGTGAACTCCACCTGCCGCTGCTGCGGGCGTGTCCGCACGCGAGTCTCCTCTGGGTGGGCGCCGAGCGTCACCCCAGCCGACGCCGCCGGGCGGTAAATGCCGTCGCACAGACCCGACAGTGCCGCCGGGGGACGCGCGGCGCCTTCGGTGCCTGGAGACTCATACGCGCTGCCTTGCGCACGCATGCTGTCGCGTGTGGAGGCAAACCGCGCCTCTGCTTCATGGAAGGAGTTTTGTAGGTCTTGCGGGACATCGCACCAGCGGAGTTTGCCCTGACTCACCACAGAGCCAATGCCCTCGCGCGATGTCGCAATGTTCACGGAGTCAGCAGCAATAATGCTTTCAATGACAACAGGCTTCTCGAAGGTGTACACACGAAGGTCATCGACGCAAAGACTGCGGGAAACATCGACGGAGACGGTTCGAAGCTCCTTTGGCCTTCGCGAACCTGCCGGCGGGTAAAGACGGTCCATCGATGATACCGTTTGGTCGCCTGTGCGGCCCAAATAACTGGTTCGCTTGAGAGACTTAAATGAACCAGTGTATGGATCTATCACACTCGGGTTCGGACGTGCAGAGCCTTCATCGACGCGAATAAAACGTGACCCATCACCAAAGTCAAAGAGGTGATTGTATGTGACAGTCATTGTGTCATCAGGCTTCTCATGCAGAATAGAGCACCCTTTGCTGCGGTAATTGTAGTACACATAGTCCTGTCGAAGCTTGTCCAAACCACGTGCTGGATCACGGCGACGAAAGTCGCGGCGAAAGCCAAGTCTGAAAGATGTATCGAGGTCCAACACCTCGCGTTCTCGGCGCAGCAACGTTCCACCCACTGATCCCTGCGGCCCGCGATCTCCGTAAACCATGACCGCAGAGACAACACTGCGGTCGGATTGCACAGAGCCACCGGTCCCAGTAAAGGTCCCATTCTGAGTGGCACCACCGCGGCGTGCGGTTAGGCGGCGCATGTCTGGTGTGAAAGAAATAGACGCAAGAGGAACACTCGCCATTCCACGATACTTTGGATGAATTTGCGGTTGCGATTGCGCTCGCCCCACCTGCGGAAGTGCGGGGGAGCGCGTTGTGTTCACTTCGCCTGATGTGGGGCCTTTGGAGACAATGGGTGCAGTCGCCACTTCTCCAGTGGCGGTGCCTTCGGCCGTGTGGGGAAAGCCAGCGACAGCGGCAATATCCGCCTTGGCGCCCCCCACGACTTGGAGCTCCGCATTTGTAACTTCCATTTGTATTTTCTCTTTATGTGAGTGATTTTGAATGTGTTAATCACCTCTTTTTTCCACCCTTGCAAATAATAAGTTCAATTGCATTAACAATCACACACACACACACAAAATAAATAAAAAAAGGAAAAACAACAACAATTGACCGTTTAATGTGCACATGTAAAAATACTTACTTATGAACGTGTGCAGACCAATTCATTTTTTTTTTTTTACAAGTAAAAAAAAAAAAAATGTCGCGCCAGTAAAACTAGCTGCGCAAGATGCTTTCGCTATCATCATTGTAATACAGAATCCCCACTGATTCATACTAGCACACACGAGCAAAAACTAATCATACTGTGCTGGTATGCAAATCATAAATAAGAAAAATTGCACATATTGCTCTGCGCTATACATTTAATTGCAATAGAAACAACAAAAACAGCGATTGATGCGACGGAAATCCCCAAAAGGAATAAAATGTAAACGATTCAGGGGGCTATTCCCTGTCTTGTGCAAGCAAATAAGACTCCATTTTGCAGTTCAGCATTTGCAAATATCCGCTCTTTTTTTTTCTTTTTTTTTTAAAAAAAAATAAAAAATAAAAGAGTAGTGCACATTAGCTTAGATGCGCACAATGTCACTTTGGAAGCAACCGCACCAATCGAATGTCTTCCATCCTTGCGCGTTTGAGCGCTTCCTTCCGGCGGCGTGCGGCATGGGCAGAGGACAGCGGTATGGACGGCATCCGCTGTTCCGCCCTGCGCGTGCCGTAGTAAACCTCCCCAACCCCCCGGGGCCCGGACGCTGTTGAATGCGCGATCACAGGCAGCGTCACTTGCCCTGCCCCATTCGGTAAACTCTCTGCCGTCACATTCGGTAAACTCTCTGCCGTCACAGTTGGCAAAGTCTCACCAGGCTTTGGGGAACTCTCCAATGCCGCCGGGGCATCTGGGGCATCCGCTGCCTTTGCCTGGTCTGGCATGCGGCCGCCGAACATACAACAGAGCCCGAGCTCCAACGGCGCGTGGTCCGGGCGCCGGTACACAATACCCTTTCCCGCCCGCCCCCGCGCCGTGCGCAGTTCACGTTCCGCCTGTGCCCACTGAACCTCTGGCATTTGATACGCCGCCTTGTCATTGTAAACCCCAAGGGCTTTGCGGATTGGCGCGCGGAGCAAAGCGTCTGGCATGGGCGGTGGAACATAACGAATTCCCCGCTGCCACATCACCTCTTGCCCGCGTTCCTCCGGAAAGTGCCGCCGCCCGCCGTATGGCGTCTGCAGCACATACCCGGCATTGTGTCCGTCCCGCACGAGAAGTGTGTGGTTCAAGTGATTGTTCATGTCGGTTGAGCACACCCCGCCATTTCCCAGCTCAGTGCCCGGGACATACAGTGCACAGGTCAGGGAACTGCGGCTTGTTGGGTTTGGCGCGTACTGCCGACCAAGGCGACGGTCACGGTGGCCTGGATGATTTCCAGGGATCGTGTGGTCCGTCGCTGGCGTTGCGTACGCAGACTGGTGAAAGGCTATGGCTATTGTGTCACGGGGCATTAATTTCTTTTGAAATATGTATGCTTTTATATGTACTAAGTTATACAGAAACAACAAAAAAACTGCTTTGTTTGTTTCTTTACCCCTTTGTTGTCCCTTCGGGTATCGCCACTTGATGAAATAGCAAACAAAGTTAAGAAATAAAGAAAATATAACCAAAAAGCGTACATTATTCCTCATTCAATAAATATATAAATAAATAAAAGGTCACAGTAAAATAAAAACTCTTTTTTTTTTTTTTAGTAAAGATGTACCCCTGCCAAAAACAACAATGACAACAAACAAATTGATCATCAATCCATGCGGCGTTGTCAATGGTGTCTTACCCAATACCTGTGTGACGCTGTATCTACGCGACAAACACCTTAAAGTCAAGACACTCAGCAAGAAATAAACAAACACCCATTCACATACACGGACACGCACCCACACAAACACAAACACACACATAAACACACAAGTTTAGCCGCGAAAAAAAAGAAAACAGAGCATTGCCCTCACATCGTACCACACAGGAACACCTGCACAAATAACTTCGTTGCTTTAATTCATTTTTGGTGTTCCAATGACTTCCTTTTCTCCCAATAGCGACTAAGGAAAAAAAAAGAAAAAAACGAGAGAGAAAGAGGAAGACAGGGAGAGAAAGCGAGAGCGCCTTGCTCAATTTTACCTGCGGGTCTAAATATATGTCTTCATTGGTGTTTTGTAAGATCGTGGTTCAATAACAGAGATGCATCATTCCTCACATAATGCAACACAGCCCATCATGTACCACTACCCTAATTTCCTACAGTACTAAATACACACAAAGCTGCTTCAACAAATAACAGCTTTATTTTTTCCATTCTTTTTTTTTTTTTTTCACCATTCTCAGTTATTTCATAGTTCTTTTCCCTCAAGCTCTGGGAATGAACACTGCTACTGAAATTCCACAATACTACCTAATATTATTTCTCAAACACATTTTTTTTTTTTAATTTCTTCTTCACCTCCTCGTTTACGTGCTCGTCATTCTCTTCTTCCTCATCATCATCCTTTTCGTACTGCTGCACACAAAACAGAAGAAACCTTTAAAACATAGAATTCAAATGAAAAGCAGTGGTCCTTTTCCTCTTTTTTTTTTTTTTTTCTTTTTGTTTTCTCCATTTGCTTTTCTTTAGAATCCCAGTTGGCGCATTGAGGGGAAGCTCAGCATTTCTCCGTGACCGAAAAGTGAGGGCTTGGCTCCCATTGCGCAATCCTTCACCTGCTTCAGGTCAGCGGCCGTGACAGTGCGAATGGCCTCGAGGATCTCCGCGGGGTTGAGATATAGTGTGGAACTGGGCGCGGCTGCTGTCAAAGGAAGGCTTGTGCCCAAGTAATCGCACAAATCACGGACGGTGTCCCAGTTTTCACTGATTGCTTCAACCGTTGCACGATGCTTTGCTGTTGCGATGGATGCAGCATCATCCACCTTGAGTCCTTGCATGCTTCGCAATTCACCAGTAACCATTCGCACAATGTTTTCAGGCGTGGCTGTTGCGGTGAAGCCAATTAGACCTGCACTTTGGTACGGCATATAGAAAGAGCGCACACCTTCGCGGTTTCCACCACGCTCGTAACGTAGACTGTCCTGAGTAGCCATGTTGTATAACTGTTGAAAGACCAGTGATGCAGCGTACTGCTTGACTGTAGATTTCGAACGACCAAAAGACAGGTAACCAACTGCAACAATAGATTCTGTATTCATATCAGGCTTTGTACCCATTTCCTTTGGCCTGTTTTCGTGTTCATGTCGTTCATTAGAAGCATACTGTTTCCGCTCGTTGACTGCGTCATAATTGTAACCCTTTGCAAGAGCAACGTGGTGCGGTGCCGATGAGGAATGCGGGAACGGCGTATTTTCATACTCAGCAATGAGATCCCCATGATCAACATTGACACCTGCAATAACAATACGATCAGGTGTGACATACTTGGCATATTGATCTAGTAAAACTTTGCTTGAGATGTTGCCATTGTTATTTTCGGGCACGTGGCGCGGGTTTCCAAGAGGCTCGTTATAAAATGCCACTGTCTCCAGTTGCTGAATAGCGTATTGAGTGGGATCTTGCCAGCGTAACTCTTTCAAATTGTTATCCATTGTATCACGAAAGCGCTCAATGTCTGTTTCATGAAACCTTGGTGCAGAGATGGCAGTAAAGATTGTATCTTGCACAAGATTGAGCTTAAAGTGCTTCTGATCCACTTTATTGCCTCTGGTCTTAGTGGCCTTCCACATATCCGCGCGTGCGTCAAGACGGAGGCCAATAAAATGTTTGTTCTTCTCAAAGTGCGAAAAGGCCGCCCCAGTGCTTCGAATACTGCGGTCCAGCTGAAACAGAGAATTGTTGTAATTACTTGTGGTCAGGGCGAGGTGCAGGAGATGGCTGAGGCCGGGGCACTCCGTAGGGTCATACGCCGGGCCGGCAAGAATATATGCCCCAACAGAAATCACCGCACCGTGGCGCTGCTGCGTGATCACGCGGGCACCATTGTGGAGCTGCGTCACCTGCACCTTCTCTTCCTGGTACTTCAGGCTCTCCGGGGACGGCTTGGGAGCCCGCGGGGTGGTCCCGGACCACGGCTTCGAAAGCGGCGCCTGACCAAACTTATATTCCGAAATCAGTCGCCCCTGCGAGAGGACCACAGCGGCGGCGGATGCGCGGGAGGCACTGCCAGTGACATGACGGTACATGATTGGCTCGTACTAGTAGATCTTCTTTTTGGCAAGAAAAGAAAACAACAACAGATAACAGAGAAAAAAAAAAAAAAGAACGAATTTGGTTCAAAGAGGGAAAAGTGCAAAGTATCACTTCGAAAATGTGAACAACAAAGTAAGAATCGGCTAAACATCAGACACACAAAAAGCACACATTAGGGCGGAAAAATGTATACATATATATACATACACATATATATTATTTTTTTAAAACTTGCTTTAAACAGAGAAGTAGAAAAAAAAAATAGAGGAAAAAATAGCACTAAATTTCACCAAAAAAAAAAAAAACATATATATATATATATATATATATTTCATTTCTTTACAGCCTGTCCTTTATCTTTTTGTTTGAGAAATGACGAGTAAAAATCTTTTTCAGGGTAGTGTGTATCTGCGTATGAATGTGTGTCTATGAAAGTAAGCTTATCTATGCGAATATATATTTTACTCTCTGCATGTTTGTTTCTGTTTCTCTTTCTGTGCTTGTATATATATATATATATATATATATATATATATACATATATGAGTCTGCACATGTGTAAAAATCCTGGTGACACACCCAATACTATGTGGATGACTCAAATGGCAGAACCAACGATAGCTCACCAAGCATGAGTATAAGCAAGACTAACACGTGTGAACCTATCTTTTACATCAAAGAAGATTTGTAGCTATACTTAACAATCCACGTTTGTGTCATTCGCAATAGTATATGTCTTCCTATTCAATTATGTTATGGTGACAAGAGAAAACGATTTGCCGTCTTCCAGAAGACAAAGAACTTCAAAAACCCGCTGTTCAGTCTCCAATTGTGAGTCCGTTTTTTTTTTTTTTTTCATTTAATACTCGAGATTGCAGTTGCAAGTCCTAGTTCACGCATAGCACAAGACACCTACACATTAGATGCATTGAGAACCATTCATCCGTTCACTCTGCAAATTTGCGGAAAGGGAAAAGAAGAAGAGAAAAAATCACTAAGTATTAAGTGGAGAAGCTGTGCGAAGTATATAATTTTGGAAAAAAAAAAACACTATTTTCTCTGTTAACATATATGTGTAGTAGGAAATGCACAGATACAAATCAGAACATTTTTTTTTCTGCACAAAAAAACAAATTCGCCTATTTTTTTCCTTTTTTTTTTTTATAGTTTGCTTGTCTCCACCATCTATCAAGACACTAATACATATATATATATATATATATATAATTTTTTTCTTTGCATTAAACATAGATGTATTTGCTTCTTTCTAAAAGGAATATGTCCATAATTTCGCATTGTTTTTTTTTTTCTCTTAAATTATCTCAATTTGTCGTTTGTCTGCTACTTTGTGATCGTCTTCTCGACTTCTCTTAATTTATACACATAAGAAGGAACCAAAATAAAACAACGAGAAAAAGAAACAGTCCTATTTCAATAGTTTTCTTTTCTTAAACTTTCTTTTTTTTCTTCGTAATGTGAGGAAAAAAAAAAAATATATATATATATATTTTTTTTTTGCTTTATAGTCGGTGAAATATTTACTTCTTGGATATAGCTGTTCTTGTGTTTTTCTTTTGCGCTGGAGACCTACCACGCTTTTGACCAGCCTTTCCACCTTTCCCCTTAGGTTTAGGTTTGGACTTGAGATTTTGACCCCAAGTCTCCGCCTTATCATCACCGCTTTGTTCATCTTCGACGTCTTCATCGTCGTCGTCACCATTATTATTATTATTATTACTTTGCTCGTTTTCATGAAGATTATCCTCGTTTTCTGGCTGTCGTGGTTCACCCTTAATGTCTTCCACTATCACTCCGGATGAGGATACATCGGTTGTCATAGCTCGGGTAGTTTCTTCGACTTCATGTTGTTCATTCGGTATTGGTGTCTGAATGCTTGGCGTATCTACAGGGCCGGATAAGCTCATCACCAGTTTTGGTAACGCAGGAGGAGGCCTTTCGTCTAAACCAAGATTTGGCGACTCGGCGACATGATTATCCACGTTTTCCGCCGACACCACTGAATGGTGAGAACTATACGGAGATGAGCTAATTTCCTTGTCATCTTCTTCATCTTCACCACTGTCAGTCAAACCAATGTTAATAAGTTTTTTCTTCTCTTCGGTTTTTCGGGTAACTGGTTTTCGTGAGTTACCCTCTGTGTCCTGATCGGGCGGGTTAGTCTCAGGAGATGGTTTGTTGTGCCGACGTGTGCTTTCCTTTACTAAACGTTTAAGTTCACGTTCTTTTTTTAGAGCCTCCAGGCGACTCTTTTCTCTTGTCGCAATTTGAATACTAAGCTCTTTGCGCTCCTTTGTAGACATACCTTCCAATTCAACGTGTTTTGCGGCAAGCAGGTATCGTAGCTGTTTTACCGTGTGGTGATGATGAAGACAGTCATGACGGGCGCAATAGTTGTGCAGTAAGTAGTACATACATATCTGATATCCCAGAACTTCTACAGGCTTGAAGTCGGCCACATCTTCACTAGTTGCCCTGAGAAACACCTTAAATCCCTTGCAATTTAGCACGCGTCCTTCGCTTTTTTCTTGAGGTAATTTATTTGTTCGCAACCACACTGTAATATGGAGCACCGGCAAGACTGCCAATACAAGCAATTGATCAGGATTCATGTAGGCATCGAGGATATCCTGAGGGACCTCCGGAAGAGTCAAAGGTAATGGTTCGGGCTGTTCTATGCGAGTTCCTTCGACAGGAGAAGGAACACCTTGCCCTCCGCGCTTTAGTTGCGGAATTCTCGGATTACCCACAGGAGCCCCTAATTGGGGCAAACCACTCTGCATAGTGGGAGGCGGCTGACGCAGCGGGGATGCCACCTGCTTCATATTTGGCTGGTGATACTGTTCCATAAGGTACGTTAGCATTGCCCGATTGTTCGTGGCGGCAGGAGAAAATGGATGATGAAATGACGGAGGCCGCCCCTGCTGTAATGCCATTTGCTGGCGTTCCTGACGGTGCTCCGCGCGATGCTGATGGTGCTGATGTTGATGGTGATGTTGATAGTGCTGGTGATGATGAAGCTGGTGGTGCTGATGGAAAGGAGGGGCTGGTTGCTGTTGGTGTACTGGCATTGATAATTGCGCTTGTTGCATAGGCGGAACTCCTTGAGGCATATTGGGAATCGCTGCAGGTTGAGCCGCCGGAAGCGGTTTATGCGGGTCATAGCAGTGCTGCATGAGAAACTGCTGGTCTTCGCTGCAAATGCGGCGAAAATCATTCACAGCTTTGATAACTTCTTCTGGCGTTTTACCACCAGGGGTCATTGCGGCGTCATGCGGGCTTTCGAAGAGCCGAACAGGAAAATCGAAGAGGTAAAAAGACCTCGTTAGCTCTCGAGGGGAGGCAATCTGAAGTATATGAACCGGTTTCTTTTCGTCCTGTGACGGTGTGTGCCCTGGGACCCAGAGTGTCCGACCACCTGTAGTGTAAAGAAAAATTTTCTCTGAAGACATCTTTTAGGTCAATAAGTTGACAATTACTCTTTTCCTTCCTAATTTTCAAGATAATAACAATAATAATAACATACACATATACAGTAAACAATTACACGAGCGCGAGTGGGTGAGAGAAATATAGCAAGTAACTAGGGATAAAAAGAAGAAAGTGGAATTACCAAGAGTACAGCAAATCACATCATTCCAGTTTTTCTGTCGCTTGACGGAAAACCCCATTATCCTATCGTCAGTCATTTGCTTCTGCATGATGCCATTTTCATTCTGCTAGCATCCTGTTTACAAAGCTCTCCCCCCAAATAATAATAATAATAATAATAAAGTAAAGTAAAGTAAAGTAAAGCTGCCCGCGTATAAAAGTGCCCTTCCATCGCATGTCCTTACAAGGTGGATTGGTGTGAAGAGTTAATGTGTCGTGCCTTATCTGCTGGAGATTGGTACAATACAAAAGCAAATACATATCCCCTCTGTAGCGCAACAGTTGCGCGATCGCAGTGCGCTGCTGTACGCGGCGAACATAAATAAAAATATTTTTTTAAAAAGCACACACACACACAAAAAAAAAAAAAGGCATTGATCTTCTAGAGACGGTACGTGAAGTGGCGGCAGAGGGGAAACCCAATGCGCTGTCCGAAGTACGTTGCTCACATAGCGTAGCCTCTCATTCACAACGCAACACACATTCAAGCAGTAAAAGACTGCTCGAGGCCTTTGATATCGCTAAAGAAACAAAACAAAACAAAACAAAAAAACCGAAGCGCCAACCAGTTCGGTTTGCCTGCAGTGCTTCTGGGCCACACAGCAGGGCTCGCGATGAAGAACAAAGGGCACTCTGCGAAGAAAGGCCCAGGCCGCGAGCCTGGGCAAGACAGAACGGACTTTGTCGCACTGCATGGCATAGACATCGCCAATCAAACAAGTGAAAAAGAGAGGGGAGATGGAAAGCAAAAAAAGGATCTCGCCTTTTACATGAAGCATGTACGCTACGCCAATGCATAAGTGAAAAGATAAAAAAAAAGAACGAGGGCCTTCTGCACAGCTTCCGTGCAATAGAGGCGCCCATCACTAATGCATAAAGAAATTCTGTCATACGTGCGCTACCATCATAATCGCTACATTTCTATATATTCTCCCCGATAAAAGTCATGGACATCTTGTAGAGCATTTCCGCTGCCATTGTTTGTAATACCTGCGCGCAAAGAATTAAAACCAACGGGAAAAAGATCTCCCACAGACCGACATGGAGAGAACCAACAATGCCAAGGAACTCCGGGAGTTCATAAATAAATAAATAAAAACGGGGACTAACGATTCATAAGTTGTTTTTTTTAATAAATAAACTTTGCGCTACTATTGAAAGAAACCCAAACCTCTGGCATGAAAATAAAAAGTAATGAATCATAAAAATTACTGAGCCTAAACACATACACAGACAAGGGACAAATATATTTAGAAAAATGGGACTAAACTTCCAAAAAAAAAAAAAATTACGAAGCAAGAGAACAAGAGGATATATGTGTAATATATATATATATATATATACAAAGAGTATGTGAGAAGCAGAGTAAGCGAAGAAAAGCAAAGAAGTGGTGACGAAATGCGATCCTGCATTCACATCAAAATGACAGGACAGAATGCACTTTTATTTCACCACACCGCCTTCTCATTGAGAGACCTCGCTTCCACCACCATTTACTTCAGTCATGTCAACATCATCAATTCCCACTGCTGATTCCGCATCGGTCTCAATAACTTTTTGAATAATGCTCACATCATTAGCTTCTTCCTTCTCATGTTCCTGACTTTTATTCTCACACATGCCATATTCAAGTTCTTGCTGCGCCTTCTCCGCGTCGTACACTTCCTTTGCAAGTGCTTCTTCTTGTCTCGCAAGTGCTTCTTCTTGTGCGTCGAGACGGCGTTGCGCGAGACGGCTTTCCTCTGCGGCAATCTCATCAAGCTGCCGCAGTCGTGTCTCACGTTGAATGCGCAGATGCATCTCAAACTCCATGCAATGCGCCACCGCCTCTTTGCCACAGCGCTGCAACAGCTGCAGCGTGTCGTCCATGGGCAACTTCATAAAAGTCATGTGGTTAAACTCGTAGTAAATGCCAATCAGCGCGTCCAACTGCCTATGGTGGTACGTCGCCAGTTGTTCATCCGTCTCCGTTCCCTTTTCGGTCTTCGCCTCCGACAAGCCGCGCCCCTCCGCGGCCTCTTCCTCTGCGGCTCGCCGCGCCTCGAAGAGCGCGGAGAGGTCCGCGTCCGTCTCCGGCGCCTCGGGCGCAGCGGCGGCACGGCGGCGGGCCAACACACGGGCCCGAGCCGCGTCCGTGTGCGCGGGGGGGTACATGAGCGTCGGATTCCGCGTGACCATCGCGTGGAGGCGGGGGAGCCCCCGTTCGCCATAGACCACTTCGCGAAACTTGACGATCCCGCGAATGTCGCGGGGACGCTTTCGGCCGGCGACCTCAAGCGAGGCCCCCGCATTGGCGTCGTCCGCAAAGGCCACGGTACGGGTTCCTGCGGCGGCAGTCGTTGTGGCGACCCCGTCGCCCCGTGGGTCAGTGGTGAAGGGAGAGTGTGTGATATTGTCTCTGTGCTTGAACATTACTCAACTCGCCGTGCTGCGCGAGATAATAACCCGTTCAATGCAGATAGTACCCCCTTAAAGGAAGGGCTGTACTGTTTACTTTATTTTTTTTTTCTTTTGTAACACTCTATGGCCTTGTTTAAAGTCTCTCTTTCACTTTAATTTGTCTATATCCTTCTTCTTTAGTTCGTAACCACTAAAGACCTATACCATTAGTTTGATTCAAAGTACAGAAAAAATAATAATAATGCATTTCAAAAAAAAAAAAAAACAAGTTACCCATAAATGTCCACAGCATGCAATAGAGAGTCCGAGAGAATTTATGCTTTAAGATTCAACAGGTGTGGCAATCCACACCGTATCAGCACATCCTTCATAATGTGAAATATATGCCCAAACTCTGCTCCTCCGTTCCTCTTCAGAGCTCAAAGCGCTCCGCAGCGCTTTTCCCACCAAAGAGACCTGCACGTAAGTTACGAAAATTGAAATCATCACTGGGCGAGCGATCTGACTTGGAAAAGTGGTACGCATCTTCTTCCCAGCGTTCGTAGCGTCGCGCATCGTTGTACCCCGCGTCGTACGCCTCGAGTAAATCGTCGCGTGTCGCACTGCCACCAATATTTGGGGCAAACGCCAACCACATTTGTTTCAAAAACGAAAAATGTGTGTTTGCAAGAAAACCATGACGTCCAAAAAAGACATTATGACGGGTTTGGTGTTTATTATATCTATAACCTGCGTATCCGTGTATGTAAATATGCCGGCAGTACTGATCGAGTTCACTGCTAAGGGACATCATGGTGCCACGCATCACATTGTTTGCGTCACGATAAATCATTGGTTTATCCGTGTTTGGCGCGGTCGCGGCCATGATGCACTGCGCCAAGTCATCGATGTCACTCCAGTGCGCAATGTGATGTCCAAAATACACATGCTCCTTCGACTGCAGCATGTATCCTGGGTCTTTATTGGAAAATCCAATAGTTAACGCAAGGCGACCCTTAACGAGGTCCAGTGCGTTACGGGGTAGAAGCTTGTTAATGCCATTAGTGAACGCCTCAAGGCGAGCTTCTTCATCGGAGACAAGAAATCGATTGTCCACAATGAAATCCCGCACCTTTTCAATGTTGACTGCCTTTGGACCGCATGCGAGAGCGACAGCGGGAACGACTCCCGTCCCAGCGCCTAAGAGAAAAGAGTGCGCGAGGAACTCAGCCTTCTCTTGCTGAAGATAAAGCGCAACCCCAAGAGCATACGTGACAAGAAATCCACAGCCGCCAAAGCTCAGCACGGCTTTCGGCGCGGCCTTACCAACTTCTAAAAGCACAGGGGTCTTCGAGCGTACCTGTTTTGCCCATGCACGTGGGTCTGTGGGCGCCATGATGTACTGCTTTGTTTTTTTTTTTTTTATTGTATCCTTTTTTTTTTTTTTTGTGTTTGTGTTTTTTTTACGCTCTTCCTCAAAAGCACGCGGTTTGCTATTCTGGAGATGCTAATGCGCTTCTAGTTTCTCACTTTGAAAGGTTTCTTTTATTTCCACACACAAGCACACACTCAATAAGTAGCTTTACGCCCTTTCCTTCCCTTGCTATGCTCGACACCCCCTTCTTTTTATAACTTTTAGTTTTTGTTATGTGAAACGACAAAAAAAAAAAAAAAGGTCAAAATAATAATAATAATAATAATAATAATAATAATAATAAATGCGTAAAAAAAAAAAACACAGGCACACTTTCTCCTCTCGCCCATTTCAAAAATGGGCGCACACACACACTCTCTCTTTTACTCGTTCACACACACAATAGGAAACTTATCTTAACCGTACTTTCTTTTTTTTCTTTAAATGCTACGTGAAAGTAAAACGTAAAAAAAAAAAAAGCAGAGAATACCCCCCCCCCCCCTTCAGCCCTCATAATGATTTCCATTGACTGTTTCTCTTCACGGTTCAAAAGACGGTGCGTTGGACCGCTTTTGAGATTTCTTTGGTCGTTCACTACTAGTTATTTCTCCTCTGCCACGTTTATTAACAGGAGCAGAAGTTTTTCTACCCCATGGCCCGTCCGTTGACGAAACAAAATGTGTCCCATGGCTCTCCGACTCCGCAGTATCCTCGAGTCCGAGACTAGGCCCTTGAATCATAGAAGAGCTGATGTAAGAAGTGGTGAGGTTAGCGTTTTTAATGGTATCCGCAACCGTACGATCTTTTACAACTGGTCTTATGAAGGAGCTGGTCACCAATTGCGGATCAAAGAGAACACCATTGGATATTGTACACCTCGTTCCTGTCCCTGGCGCTTCAACTGGATTCTTATCTTTTTGATCTACAGCCTGTTCTCCTTCTGTTTTCCCATGGCTGTCGTTATCCTTTTTATGTAACGATGCCATATTGATTACATTACCAAAAGGATCGCGCATACACCCGTCGTCATCAAATGTGCATCGACGGCCTAACCCAACCATCACACTTTCTCGCCTCTGCTGAGCCCGCCGTGCAATCCAAGACGGGTGCGGGAGAAGATAATTATACCGCAGGAGTCCGAGTTGCCTAGCTTTTTTGTTTGCTTTGCGGGTGACGAGTTTCTCAACGATAAGATCAACAGGATATGGGCCTTGTTGATACCACTCCAGTCGCTCGTCCATCAGTTCGTGCGGACGAAACTCACTTTGATGCCGCTCCGCCTCTTCCTGTTCGCGTGAAATGGTTAAGTGAAGAAACTCCCGAGCCTCTTTACGCGACATGCCGTCTACCTGCAAACCACGTTTCCGCGCCTCGTGCATTGCGCGCTCGTGCTTACTAAGGTGTGCCAGCGGATCCCCGCTCCGCTGCACGGCGAGCATCTCCTTTCGACGCTTTTCGTCCGCCTCGCGTTGTTTTTCGAGGCGAGCGGCTTTTTTTTCAGCTGGCGAGGCAAAGAGGTACGAGTAGTTCCCACCAGCCTCCACATCATCCGTGTCGAGGTCGGCGCTCTTTGGCAGCACCACGCTCCCGCCTTTGCGCAGTTCCTTCAGGTTTACGCCAGACATGAATCCAGACCACTCGCGGCGCCAGGCATTCTCTCCTTTTTCAACAGCAGCGGCATAGCGCCGTGTGCTCGTTTCTTTTGAAGATGCGGCCTTTGGCATGGCGTTTGTCTCCCCAAGGATAACCTTACAAGGCTATCAAGAGTGTTGTTTTGAACTCATTATTATTATTTTGAATAAATGCAGAAAAACAAAAAAAACGAAAGGAAATGGATTAAAAAAAACAACAACAACAAAGGAATATATATATATATATATATATATATATATATATTTATTTATATATATATACGCACATAAAAAAATTATATATACGTATGTATGCACTTATTTGTATACATTAGCGCCAACGTAAGTTGCCTTCGGCCTGTATTTCATCAAAAAAAGAAAAGCATACTGAAACTTTCAAACAGTTTTCTAAATACCACATAGATGGCGCGAGACACTCACGCAAATAAAGTGAAAGTGAAAGAAAAGTAAAAAAAAAAGAAGAAAAAAGAAGATATAAGAAGCAAAGCAAAAAAGAAAAAAAAAAGATAGAACCCCCATACTAACTATCAAGTCGTTTCCGTGGTAGGCCATTACTTGGCACCCTGTGAGCGTTCGTTTTGAAGGGATACATTTCGATGCGACGCACTGCCTCGTAACGGACTCATTCGAGAGCCGCGGCCCGCCGTCAAATACGGCAACCGTACCCTTGTGCACAACTCCATCTGGCGGGAGACATAACAAGTACGCTTGGCACTTCTCGTTTTTTCGGGTGTCGCCTCCCGGTTGGACTTCGTGGAGGGCAAATCCATTGAATTCAGCGAGGACTTTCGCACAGGCTTACTCTTCCGCGATCCAACTTCCAGAGGTGCAAGGCGTGGTGGAGCGTGTCCGCTCTTTAACGACGCCCCGCGCGATCCGAGGAGACCATGCAATGGTTGCTGCACCGCCTCCCTAGCAGACTCACTGTTTTGTTCGTTTAAGCGCAACTGCTCGTTCAGTGCCTCCTGTACGGATTTACTTAGGGACAAAGAATCCTGATTAATACGCGTGAGTTCTTGCGCGGTTGTCGCGAGGCGAATGAGTTTATGACCACCAACGTCACTTATTGGATTTCCTGAAATGTCTAAAACCTCTAGTGTCGGATGTCGATCAAGGGAATCACATATCGCTGATATACCTTCATCGTGAATCAAATTGTACTCAACGTTCAGGAAACGCAACCGCTGCAGACGCGGTAGGACCGCAGCAAGCGGTTTTACATCATTATCGTGAAGAAGTGCCCTTGGAAGAACTATTGATGTTATTTCCCCAGTTGGGAGTACACTGCCAAGCTGGGAAAGTAGCTTGTTGTTGGGTTTCACATTGTTTTGTAGGCAGTGTTTAACATACTCACTACAAATGGTTGAGTTATCCATTGTGTAGGCATTAAAAGCCTCATAACTCCACACGCATGGCAGTACTTGTTCATCAAAACGATTTTTAAAATTTGCAAAAGTTTCTCGTCCAGTCTTTTCAGAATCCTTAAATTCATTCTCGAACGTAAGTCGCATGGCATCGGTCATCATTTTCAATCCTTCGTAGGGGTATCGTTGATTGTAAAATTCCTCGAGATCTTTTAAGCGTGCTTTGCTATCGATCAAGTACGTGTCTTCTTTGTGAGCATACCTCTCCTCACTGAGGAGAGTTTCTACGGAAGATTTATCTGTGCTTCGCCTCTTTTTTGCCTGATAAGGATGCCTTAAGACATTTGTAAACAGGTTATGCGATTCCCTGTCCATACTCCGCTCCTGTACAGCAGTGGCCGCCACACACTTATGTCCACCACTTGCCCCCGCAAAATGACTCACAGGATTACTTTCAAAGTGCGGCGATGCATGAACTTCCCTGTCTTCATATACATCCAGTTCTGTGGTGGCTTTGCTTCGGTTACTATGAATTGTTTGCTTGGAATTAGAGAATAAATCCGCCTGGTTCGTGCTTGACGCGGCACGGGGGACTGTAATTGGGAGTGGAACAGGCAAAACATGCGATCCGGAAGCAGACTTTCTCTTAGCGCCTTTCTTTACATCCTCATCAGAACAGGGAGGTAAAATGTTATTCTCTACGAGAATTTCCTTGGTCTCTTGCAAGAAACTTGAAAATATATTGTGTATCCTCTCAGTGGCACCATAAGGAACTAAGTCCAGTTTGCTTACCATAAGCATCTCTTCACGAAAAAGCGTAATGAGAAGATCCAAGGCTCGCTGGTAACGCAGACACATAACACGGTAGTTCACACCTCCGTTTAGATATTGACACAAATCCGACGCCGCAAAAAACAATTCTTTTTCTTTATTGCGCGACCTATTCTTTGAATGCATCAAAGGTGTCGGTACATCCGCACTTTTCAGTGAGGAATGTGTATGCTGGTTCCACTGACTACCCTCACGACTGAAAAGGTGTTTATGTTCAACTGCCGGACGTTCGTGTGCACTGAACTGCATACAATCGCGCAGTTCCGGACTGCTTGATGTACTGTTTGCTGCATGACGCTGGAAAGCCGCATGGCGTAGATTCACATTTTCTACAAGGTGCTTCACCTTGTCCACACTAATACCCGCCAGTATGGAGTGCTCATTCAGCGAATCCTGAAGGCCAGCCATCGCGAAAATGCTGCACATGATAGAGATTTTGTTCTCTTTTTAGCTTCGTTTTCCTAAAAAAAAAAAAAAAGCACTCTTTTTTTTTTTGTATCTTTTAGTAATACAGAGTATATAGTTCTGGAGCAATAAATAAATAAAGGACTGTTTCAATACAGTGGTGTAAAACCTCGAACCCCAGAATTATGAACCAAATTCTAAGAACCACACTCCGAGGGATAAGGAACGTAAGATAGAGAGAAAAAGACGAAAAAGAAAAAAAAGAAAAAAATATGTACTAAAATATTTTTTTATATATCTTTTCAACCAAGTAATAAATGGGATTTTAAAAACAAAAAAAACTACTTTCATGTTTTCTTCTTCCCAACAATTGATTCTGACGTATATGACAAGCATAAAAAGACACCAATATATATATATATATATATATATACTGAAAAAAAAAAATGTATATATGTTTCTCACATCAAACTAAACTAAGCATTTGATTTGTTCTCATTTCTTGTTGTTTTGTTTTCACTCCTTCAAATGCTTACGATAGTGCCTTCTCTGTCTGAGAATCATTTCATGCGGCAACATCAACCACATACTATACATCACAACATTGTACCGCAAATAACACAACATGCCCAAAGGTACATATAAATAACAAGGTTTCCAAAGCTCCTTTCCCTCACCTTTTTTTTTTGTTTTATTCTTCTTCTTCTTCTTCTTCTTCTTCTTCTTCATAAAATGCGCAATATTTCTTAAATGTTTAGCCCTCGGACCAAAAAGAGGCTGTTCTCTCACTGGATGAGCTGAGTGTATCGGGCGAGTCATCTCCAGAAGTGTCAGCCTGCACTGGTGCCATGTCCAACGAAACTTGCATCGTTAACGCACGGTTTTCCTCTTCAAGAAGTTGATTGGACCGCACGAGTTCCTCCTCGCGACGAGTCCAGTCCGCAAGTTTTTTCTTTCCTGCAACCTCCAAGCGTTGCACACGACGGCGCAGTTCCTCGCGTTCCGCCTCCGTACGTTGACATTTCAGTACAACCTCATCATATCGTCGCTGTATCTCGTTCGCCAGACGTTGCATGACTTCGCCTTTGCTTTTCTTTTCCATCGCCACACGATCCCGGCGCCCGCAGAGCGCACAAGGGTCCTCCGGCCTGCTTGGCGGTTTCTTTGGCGGTTTCATGCTCTCCCGCAGAAAACCGCTATTCATCAACGTGCTCATACGAAGGGTTACGTGCTTTAAAAACTCCGTCACATCATGCAACATACTATTGACCTCCTTCAGGTCTACTGTGTGCTCCGGTAAGGTTTCATATGATGGGCGAAGATACCCTGCAATATCAAAATTTGTGTCGTAAAGTGCATTTATCTCATCCGGTGTGCAGTCCGTCGCACCCATATTGATAAGATCCTCCGTTGTCACAAGTTTTCGACGTGGAGGTGGATGTTCCGTAGGAGATTTCCCAAGAGCACCTGAACTCTGTGCGGACATCGGTTGCGTCGTCTGAGAAGACAACATAGTTGTCGTGGAGGACTCTTGATTTTGCCCAACACTGTTGTCAACCAAAATGGGAAGTGGCAATTCCTGTGTTTGTGCAGGTTCCGGGGTTGCAGGCGCACTACCAGGCTTTGTGTCATGAGAAGGCCGCGGCTGAGGGGTTTGGTCGCCTACGGCTGCGGATTGATTCTTTTCGCTGTTCCACTCTGTGAATACCTCAAACACACGACGACGGTGTTTCTTGTCAGCCTCGTGCATTCCAACAGTGCGGGCAACCTGTGCCCACCTGGACATCGCCACATTCGACAACATGGCAGGCTTTGGCAGCGCAAGTCCCTCGTATAACGGACTGCAAGCGGCATCAACGGCCTCCAAGGAATCCGTGAGCGCACCAAGAAGTTTGTAGGACTCTGTGTAGAGGTCTTTTTGAATAGTACGTTTTTCTTCTTCATTCATTTGATTCAGTTGTGTAGTGGGGGTGTCGTAAACCTTTTCATCACCTTCCGTCTGTGTAACTTTATAAAGTACCTCAAGGCCTTTACTGGTTGAGCGGGTGTAGCCATTTTCAAGTTCCATCAGAAGCTGCAAATGTTCTTCTGTTGGATGGCGTGAAAAGTTCTGATCTTTTAACTTCAAGCGTTCCATCAATGTATCAAATTTGTATGCTCGTACCTCAAGGTCTGCGTTTGCAAGTCTTAAAGCCTCCGCTTCACGTTTTGCTTCACGGACTTCTTCACGAAGCAGAATGACTCCTTCCACGTCTTTTCGTGAAGCATGAACAATGTCACGACGAGCCTTCGCTTCACGTCGTGCTGTCTCTTTGCAGTGACTCACGATATGTAAACAACTATCAAATAGATCAATAGTAACAAGACGTATTAAGTCCAGTAAGGCCCCACGCTCCGCACACATACATGCTGTTTGTCGCACGATTTCAACAAGAGCCACATCAATGAGTTTCACCATGTGTTCCGCCGCTTCCACATATTGCAAATGAACGTCGTCTGAAACTTGTATTGCATTTGCGTCAAGAAGTCGATCCGCACCTGTACGTGTGTCATTTGATAAATCCGGTGGGAGCAGGCGCTCGGCCAGTTTGCGGTCAGAAAGAACCCCCAGTGCTTCCGGTTTTTCCTCTGTCATGCGCTCCAGCACTTCCGCAAGAAGATATACCTGCGCACGACCTCTGGGATTTGCAGCCGGGAACAATAACCCACTAGTAAGCCTGGCGCTTTCCTCATCTTTCTCGGCCAATTGCGAAGAGGAAAAGGTTGGGCGGTTTGCCATAACCCACATGTTATGCGGAACAAGGGAGCTCTCGACAGATGTAAGACGTTCAACAATGGCGTGGCGAGTGATGGAAGCTTCACGGGCATTGTTATCAGACCAGCACTGTCGTAGTTTCTCAAACTCTTTGCTTACGGAGAGCACAGCGTTAAGTGGGGAAAAAACAGAAGCCGTATCAATGGATTCAACATCACTTTCCTTTTTGAATGACTCCATCACAGAATCAAGAACCTGTCCAATAAGTCCTGCATCATCCCCTGCACAGGTGGTACGGGTAATAGCTGCATTGAAAACCATACTTGGTGTTTCACAACGCTCCATGATTGCATCAACCTGCAACTCACGCTCCGCACCTCGTGAAGAAGTTGTTGCAGTAGTCTGTTGCGTAGGTGATGCCGCGGCAGCAGTTGCGTTTTTTGTATGCATTTGCGCTTGCATTATCTGACCCACGTAAGGTGGTTCAAGTCTTGAAATGTTTTTATAAATCCCATCGCACTTGGTACTTTTGATAAGCTTGTTAGTCTTGAACCCTTTCCCCATATCACGTACCGCCTGTTCCCTCAATACACGTGAAGCGGCATTGCGACCTTTCTGCAGCAATGCGTGAACAGTTGCAGGTGTTATGCGATCATCCACAACGAATGGGATTGTCTTTGTCCCACTTTCAGCATCGCTTCCTTCTCGTGGGGCAAGCATAGTATTGTAGGGTGGCGAAGATGAAAAAAACGTGTCTCCCGGTGGGGGATGAACTGCGTCTGGCAAATGACGTGTAATGATAGAAGCAGCTTCGTCTTTAAGCGAACTCACAAAGCCTTCTACTTTTTCATTCATCGCAAGTGGCAGTGGTACTGCCGCCTTACTTGGACTAACCATTGGGCGCCTTTGTTCCCCTTGGGCTTCGTTTTCGTGTAAGCCAAGAAACTCCACATGATACTCCTGCTGATTCCTCTGATGCCGCTGTCTATCAAATGTGGAAGGAAAGCGCTGAGCGAGGCGGTCGAGTAATGGATCGCCTTTGGATTCGATTGCACGAGGCTTTATCAAGTGCTTTTGAGGCGCAACGATTGTTTGGTTGTTCGTCACTCTCGTGCTTTTAGAAATACTAGATATCTTTTTGTTTTTTGTGCGCATTGTGGAACTAGAACTGGAGGTATCAACTTCAGGCAAAGTGGGCGATTTATTCATGGTACGCGGGGGAGATAAGCAATTCAAAGAAGGCGTCTGTTTCTTTTCCATCTGAGATATTAGTGAAGAAAAGGCAATGCAAATCAAAAGCTAAGAAGACAAAAAATACCTATTTGAAGACACTTTTTTTTTTTTTTTTTGACTTGAAAAAAAAAAGAGGGAAACTTCGCACAATGTGCGAACGGTTAGGAACTCACTTGTTTTTGTAAGAAAAAAAAAGGTATAAAATGTTAGAAAAAAAAAAATGTGGAAAAAAGAAAACAGTGAAAAAGTGCAAAAAGAATAACAAAAAAAAAAATAATAAGCAAGTAACAACCTTCAGTCTTCATTACAACAACATATATATATATATATATATATATAACAAGACACTTCCTTCACTCCATAAATCCATACGGTCCCACAATGTCATTCATGTACACCACATCCCTTATGCACCATTCTCCCACCATCACTGCGCGCGCTCCCTCTCCTTTTATTCTCTCACAGAAATCTTCACCGAACAGAGGTTTGGCCTCCAACAAACTCTCGCATACGCCGTGCCGCGTCCTCAAGCGACGGATTACTCGCTGGCTGCTTTTGCACATCTGTCCCCATCATAGTAACTTGAATTACCATTGAAGGCTGAAACACGTACATTTTGGGGTCTGCAATATACTTGTCCTGTGCCACTGGATCTTCTTCAAATATGCTACTAATGTGTGTGTCCACTTGCCATGTCATAGGCACCGATAGTTCAAGGCACCGCTGTGCGGACTTGTGGTGTAAGACATACGCCGTGAGCTCGCGGTGTCCTTGGTACGCGAGGCGAATTCCCTCCGCGACAAACGGACGGGGTGGCTTTCCCGCCGCGAGGAGATCCAGGCCGCCGAGGTGTACAATCCCCCAGTCGCTCGGCACACGTTCCCATAGCGGCGGGAACAAACGCGCGAAGCGATGGTGGAACTCCACGTCGTCTTCGAGCACAAGGGCACATGTATTACCCGCCGCCACAATTTTTTCCCAAATCTTTCGGTGACCCAACGCGCAGCCAATGGCGCCACGCGTGAGGTCCATGCCAAAGAGTTTTTCATCATTTGGGAGCTGAAAGCGGGAAAGGCCTAAATCGGTGATGAGACCGTCACGGCGCAGTGCCTCCATGTCAAGAGTAGCCCCGTCCACGCCACTTACTCGAGTGATTTTCTCAGAGCCGCGAACAACTCTCGCGAGCGACGCACGAGAAATTTGCCGCTGAACATGGGACCAACGGTCTGGGCGACGATCGAGATTTAGAACATAACACGCGTCAAATATGTTGAACTTTACGGAAGATGATCGAAACATTGCAAATGTGAATAAAAAGAAATAGCAATAATAATAATAATAATTAATGAGAGTACTGTGAAGGTCCTCCGTCAATGTAAACGTCCACTCAATCAATCGCCAAAAGTAGACAATGCGTCTACACAGTGTAGTAACTACATGTCGCAAAAAAAAAAAAAAAAAAAAAAAAAGGAAAGGAAAAAAAGCTAAAAAAACAAACAAACAAAAAAAAACAAAGAAGAAAAGGTAAACTACATAACCTTTTAGAACATTCTATGTTTAATTTAAAATTACACATTAACCGAGAGTTCAGGGATTTGTTTTTGGAAAAAAAAAAAACCTGATAAAGGAGCAAATATTTCAGTTTAGTGTATTTGCTTTTTTTTTCTTTTAAAAGCTTCTTAACGATTTTTTTTTTCTTTTGGTTTTAACACACCAAAACAGTGAATCTGCGATTAGGATATTCCTTTGCTTTTGATTTCTTCTCGCTTCGATATGTTACGCAAGTTCAGCACCTTTGTCTTCAGAAAGGGCTCCCTGATGTCTTCGTTTTGGACCCCAATTCGGCGCATTCGGAATGAATTTCGTTACGCCTGTCGTACTGCTGCGGTAATCAAACTGTTTGTCATACGAAAAATCGGCTTCCACCACAGGCGCCACCAATGTCACGCGAGAGTTGTCCTCCACTTCCTTCTCCTTCTCCTTTTCCTTTTCTCCCTCCACTGCAATTCCCTTCTCCGTGGTGCCCTGCACGCATTTCCACTGCAGCATAACTCCCAAAAGAACCTCTGGTGGACAGTCTGTCTTGATCCCAGCAGGCGCGCAGTGAACTTGACTGCAGCGATACCCCAATCGCGCAAGTGCCCCGACAAACAATGGCGTTGGTGGACACCGGACCCGCACGTGAGACGCGAGGTTCGGCAAAAGCACAAAGAGCGGCGTGTCGGGAAGTTCATCCCGTGCGGCGCGCAAAAGCCCTGCCACACGTGCCTCGGCCGAAACCTGTTGCACCGCCCCACGCGACTCCACTTCGCGAAGGACCTCTTCAATAAACGTGCGGCACTGCGTGGGAGCTGCGTACAGTGGACCGGAGAGCGTTACAAAGCCTCCGCACACGGGGCAGCAGCGGCCTTGCAGGAGGGGCGGGTGGTTTTGAAAACTGTAGCACGAGAGGCGCGGGTTCTGTTGGCGCGATGGGGCGGCCGGGTACGACTCGCGGCCGCTCTTCTCCGCAAATGACAATTCACACACAGCAGTGCCATCCACGGAATGCTCTTCAGTCCGCGCATGATTCGTGGAGCTGTTATTGGTGCTGTTGCCGTTTTGCTTGTTATTCGTGTTGTCCGTGTTATTGTCTTTGGAGTCGCCGGCTCGGCCGCGCTTACTGTTACGCATGCGCTGAGGCCGAACGGCTGCCATGGGACGAACCCAAAAAGCTGGGCAGCGTGTGCACTGCAAAGTGTAACCAAGTTTACATGGACTCAGCTTCACTTCCGCTGGTTGCGTGTAGACACGGACAAAACAGCGAACATAGAAATCAATGTGTAAAGAAATGAGAGGTACAATGTACTTGCCGTGCTTGTTGGCAACCCTTTCCATGGCGGCAAGTAAGATACGCACAGCCATCTCATGACATGCCGCATTCTTCATCGGTAATGTGTTGTACTTTGCATGACAGGTGTCAGGATAATTCCCACAGAGAATAGGACTGTCTGTACTCGTTACGATCAGCATTCCACCTTCTTTGATGCAACGCATTGCAGCATCAAGAAAAGGCGAAGCCGTACCGTACGGATCCAAATCCACCACATCCATCAACTCTTGTTGCAGCAGTGGCTCCATTGCCCCATCCCGCATTGCGCACAGACGTCGTGCTCCATACACAGAAGGGTTTGCTCCCAGGCGGAACATGAGATCATTGGCATCGTCGTGGTTCGGCACAACGGCGCCTCCGCTTTGAATGAGTCCTGTATCCTCGTCGAGACAAATGCCATCACTAGGAAAGTTTTCCGTATCCGTAGGCTTCGCACACGGTACGCCATTAAATTCACAATTACGCCGAATACATTCCACAGCATCGGTATCCAGATCATTAGCGACAATGTAGCGCACACCAGTAATTTCCTTAAAATAACGAATAGCACGCAGTCCTGTTGCACTGAGAGCTTCAAGAATTGTAATACCTTCACGAGTCCCCCCTTTGCGCCGTGGCTCGTCGCGGCGCAGGCGAGAGAAGCATTGTATCGCACAAACACTCAGATCCCGATTCACTACCTGTGCGGGATTGTAAAACACCGCCTGACCATCATCTTCATCTTCGCTTTCCTTCTTATTCGTCTTCTTCTCTTCATCTGTGTCCGCGGCGGACCGTGTCCGTCGCTTCGCAAGCGCTGGTGGAAAGAGAACCGCTGCGGATCCCTCTGTGATGCGCTCAAAGCCACTGGGCGGCTCCTTCGACAGCCCTTCTGTGCCGAACAGACCAGAACGCAGGACAGGTCCATCCATTGCGAGAGCGCACACTCGGGGCTTCTTGAGGATACGAAGGAGACTGCGGATAATAATAAAAAATAAATAAATAAAGTAAAAAAGGAAACAAACAAACAAAAAAAAAAAAAACGAAAGAAAAATAAATAAGTGGGACAATAATTATAATTTTGAATAATAAATTTCCTCATGCATTCACACACATACACATCCCAAAAATAAAAAAAAATAAAATGTACTCCACTCTAGCCGTTGTCTTTGCGCTCTTTCATTGTATAAAACCAAAAACGCAGAGCCCGACACAGAGGACTCACAACAAAAGTAGGGAAAGTATAAGAAAACTCTCTCTCTTGCTTTTTTTTTTTGCAGTTTTTCTTTTCATAAATTTGATGATTACATATGGCGAATAACTCAATAACAATCACACCTAGGAGCGTCGAATATACAAATGAACAAACAACAGATGTATTTCTTCTTCACGTGCTCATAAATACACACAAACATACAAAGCAATTTCTTCTTTGTGCTTTTCCAAACCAAGAGATGTAATGAGATTTCCTTTTGTACTCTTTCCCCCTCATACACACCCACACTTTCCATTTTCGTTTGGTTCTCTCTACTGACTCTTGCAGTGAACCACACGATGACCCTGTTCCTCGTATTCTTTCCTTGATACAGTCAGATGGGGGAACATAGAAGTCCGCGCGAGCATTGATCCCCCAATCCACGCGCTATACGCGCGACACTCTACGTCGTGCACATAAATTGGAGTCACTGCCTCACTAGCGTGTGTTTCACGGTAAAGTTGCGTCACCTCTGCCTCAACCCGCGCACGTGTGCCTGGAAAAGAGAGTGTTCCCCCCGCAAGCACAATGTTGGCGAAGAGCGGGGGCCACATAGCAGGTTGACATTGGTTGATAGCGGAGAATGGAAGCCAGCTTATCCCCATAGGAAAGGATGGCTTAAAAATTTCCCCGAGTTCTGTCATGTGCTTATAAAGCGGTAAGTACTGTTCACCAAGAATGCCATAGTTAAAAAGAACTTCTGTCGTCTGAAATCGGTGATCCGAAACAGGAATGGCATTTCCGTCTGGTAAATAAAAAATTTCTTCGCCGGTAGCCGACGGTGATGGCCGTCCCTTATCAAGGGTTTTAAAATCACCCATATGGAACGATTCAAATACTTTTACCAAAGACATACCTGATGGAGCTGGGTCACTGTTTGATTGAAACTGCTGTACATAGCAGAGTTCTTCCTTTGCCTTATTAAGCACTTCCATTTCAACCGGTGTGCCAAAGCTATAGCCCTCCTTTCTCAAAAGCGATGCGAAGTAATTTGTAAGAGTATCACCTGCAATAGGACTTTGCGTGACATGCCGACCAAGTGCATAACCTTCGTGCACAGGAACGGCGACGGTGCGATCTTTTCCACTGTCAAGCACCAATCCTGTCGTCAAACCGTATCCGTAAAGGCTTAGCACCTGTGATGTGGCTAAATAAAGCGAGTGGACATGAAAGGTTTCCATCATTAACTCTAATGTTTTCTCCTTTTGTGGTGCCGGGGTGTTAACGGGTTGAGTAACAACAAAACAGTGACTTTCTGGAGTAACACGAAGTTCCGAGAACATCACATGTCCCCACAGCTTCTCCATTTTTTCCCAATTCGTGACGAGTCCGTTCTCTATAGGACTCCCAACAGTAAGCATACCACGCTTGACAAGGGCCTCTTCGCCTGTCTCGTACTCGTTCATACCAGCAGCCATCGCAACTCCACGATTGCGAGGCTGGCCCACAAGAGCGGGAATGTCCAAGCGCGGGCCCTCTTCATCGGCATAGCCCGCCCGCAGTCGATACGAGCCGGCATCTAATATGACAACAGGAACGCGATCTCTTGGGCAATCCATCGCTGGCTCTCACACCCATTGCATAAAGTGATATGAAGATAAATAAAGACAAAATAAAAAAATTGAAAGTCATGAGAAAATAAGTTGCGCGTACGAAGTATATATATATATATATATATATATATATAACATCCTCAAGAACTGTGAAATGTCATAGAGTATCTCCAACTTTTACAAAGGTCACCAAGAAAATTGATTGCGCAATGTCAAAGAGAAGAAAAAGTATCAAAAGCAACACTGCAGAAAAACAATAATAAGAAAAAAAAAAAAAAAAACATATTTTTTTTTTCCATGTACAGAAATTTTGAGCCTCTTAGGACGAAATACCGGATCCGTATTTACGTACCCACTGGTCATACTTTTCAATATCTGACTGTCGCACGCTACTCTGCGTGCAAGCAATACTTGCACACACATCATCAAAGGTAACTCGAGGACGCTCTAACTTTTGACCCTCCAATTCTTTAGAACTCCATGCACCTTCGAGCTTTTCAATCATCAGTCGTATTGGTCGCATCATCGCCTCGCGGCATACAATATCAATATCAGCGCCTGACATACCATCTGAAAGCCTCGCGCAAGCATCCCAGTCAAGCTCTCCCCCAGCAGATTGCAAGAGTGCTTGACGAAATATCGTTGCCCGTGCATCATGTGTAGGCAAACCAACAAGGATGCGCTTTTCCAAGCGACGAAGCATCGCCATATCAAGATCCCATGGTACATTGCTCGCAGCCATAACAAAAACAACTTCACCACCCTTGCGCTTAGAAAGGCCATCCATTTGAATAAGCAACTCCGTCTTCATACGGCGAGAACCTTCGTGCATGGCATCGCCTGAACGAGACGACATGAGCGAGTCGATTTCATCAATAAAAATGGTGCTAGGTGAGTAATGCACAGCTAAATCAAAAAGCAATCGGACGAGTTTTTCACTATCACCTCGCCATTTAGATACAACACTCGACGCCGATATATTAAAGAATGTGGTGCGACACTCTGTCGCCACCGCTTTGGAGAGAAGTGTTTTTCCTGTCCCGGGTGGTCCAAAGAGTAAAATGCCCTTCCATGGACGAACAATGCCTTCAAACAGTTGAGGGTACTTCACTGGAATGACAACCGCCTCCTTTAGCAACTGCTTCGCTTGGTCAAGTGCGGCAATGGAAGTCCAGCGAACGTTAGGGTTTACATCAAGAATATCACGGTGAATGGCCATAGCCAACTCTTGGAGCTCAGCTGTGGGAAATCGTGGCAGGGGCTTTGTTAACCGCCCTCCTCCAAACTCCTCTTCTGCAGCTGCACCCTCATCTAACCAGTTTTTATCACTAGGAATGTCGATACGTTGCCCAGCTAAAGCCATACCACTCGCAGCGTCACTAAGAACCTTTGCACGTGCATTCTGGTGTGGTTGTGGGGAGGGTGGTCTTGATACGGTGTGCTGTCGTGATGCGGAGGCGGCGGCAACTGCACGTGAAGTCATATTCTGTGGCGGTCGCGTGGTCTCCTGAGAGGCAGGTGGCCCGCCACCCCCTGCCGCAGCATTTGCATAATTGATCTTCAACGGATTACTCACTTCTGGTGCTCTTTTATGTCCCATTTGCCTGTTAGCGCGGCGGCACACCGCCATACCATCAGCATCAGGCGAAGCACTAGAGACACTGTCCAACAAGCGAAACAGTTTGGGTTTTCTGTTAAAGCGAAATTCGTAGTACTGCTCGTACTCCGTAACAACAGAGAGGATATCTATATTGTCGGCGGGGCACAAATGCTGTAGCGACAGCCGACTCTCCTGCTGAAGCATCTGCAGCGCCTCTGTGTACCCTTGATCCAGCAAGAACTGCATAATGAGCACAATAGTTCCCTTCAGGCGCCTCAGGCGAATCCGCTCATCCTCCTCGCGTGCCTTCTGCTGTGTCTTTATGGTTTGCAAAGAAGAACCCGGGGCGCCTTCGGGATCGTTTGAGAGAGGCTGCAATCGGCGCATACCGCGAGAAACCGTAATTCCTTACTCTTCCCAAATCATGAATATCAATCGTAGGTCATTACAGACCAAAAAAAAATAAAATCGGAAGAGAGTAAATTAATAGTAAAAAAAAAAAAAAAACAATAATGGAAACACATCTAATACACACCGAACGATCAATTTGGCAATCAGCAAAGATTTTATTAAAACACTAAAACGTAACAACATATCAAAAATAATAATAATTGACAAAACCCTCAAAACACATTTACGCACCACGCACTAAATATCGCTCCTAGTTACACCTCTTTTTGTCACCCTTTTCACGTCGTGTACATTCAAGAATGTGATTATCCTTACTCAGTTCTCTCACTACAGTTGACAAAAAATATACTGAATCACAATATATACATATATATATCGATTCTGCCGGAGAGGTACTGCATATGTTTCACGAGCTGTCCTCCACCACATTTCACATAGAAAAATGGAAGTGTTACGTGTAAAGGAATTCCAAATACAAACACTTCAAAAAGTGAAACAATAGAAGTGCAAAAGAGCTACTTTGTCCTTATCAAAGTGTTCTGTCCGTGCATATGGAAAAATACCGATATCCGAAAGAGACACAACAAATACACTATGCGTCAAAAAAACAATACCTTGCGTACACTTCCAAATATCCGGTTTATTTTTCCCTCTTCTTTCCTCCACAGTCAAGAATTTCTGAACTCCCTCTTCTTAAATATATATATATATATATATATTTTTATTCTGGACAGTGGGGAAGAGAGGGAAGGGGTGATAGGAAGGGCCAAGATGGCAAAGCACACTTGTGTGTGCCCTACCCTTAAAAAAAAAAAAAAATCAGCAAAATTTTCACCACTTCTGCGAAAATGCCATTTTTTTGATTGCAGATGCATATTTTGCCACTAACACAGTATCTAATGTAGATTTTGAGCATTCATTTTTTTCTTTTTTGCTATTTACCAGTATGAAAGCATGAGAAAGTCATTCGTATTACACTCTTTGTTTTATTATTATTATTCTTCAACTCTCAACCTCTTCGCTTTCCCTTGTTTACTTTTCTTTACCTACACTTTTGCCGATTTGGGCACCTCTCTCGCAAAAACATTGTCGACGGCAAAAATATCTGACAGCACCCATTTTCTGTCCGCATCCATGTAAAGGCACATAAGTTTACGTGTCGCCGGTGGGGAATCTTCAATGTTCTTTGGAATTCCAATCATCTCAGAAATACCATTAGCGCACATAAATTCCACCTGACGGCCAGTAAACATACGCATGATAAAGTCTAGAGGGGCCACAAAAGGACGTGCATTTGATGTTGCGAATATCCGAGCAGCGGCAATGCGTTCGTACTCACTTTGATGTCCCGTCACACGTTGATAAAACCATTCAAAGGATGACAAATAACGCTGGGGTGGAATGATGACATCCACCATTGCCACCACACACGCAATTGCGCTAGCTGGTATCGCTGGGAGTGGTTGTCCCTTGTAGGTAATGATTGTTTGTCCTAGTACATTCTTCTCTACACATTCTTTGTCTGTTTTGGCTTCTTCGGATGCATTAGTCGTTTCGCATCTGTTGACAGCATTTGTGCCATCACTACTGCTTACTACGCCTTTTAACACACCATGAAAACCAGTAGATGATTGTGGGACGTTGGCAACCGTGACAGAGCTATCGTCGGCAGAATATACCTCCTCCATTTTATTGCACTCGTGAAAAAAGACGAGTTTCGTTGAGATAATAAAGTCAGTGGGTGCCGCCACACAGAAAACATTTGCTTTACGTGCACATTGTTTATACCAAATATGAAACAAACTCTCAGCAAGGTTTTGGGATATGGGTAATACCGTCTTTAACGCTTGCGCAATTTCCTTTGCGGCTATATTTTCCTCTTGGTTTGGCAATACCAACTTTTTATCTTTCGATTTATCCGTGGCGACTGCCACTTGTTCCGGGCTCAATCCGTACTGTTTTGATAGTAACGCCTTTAGCTGAGCCACACATTCACTAAGGGAAATGGCATTGGTGCTCAAAAGGTGAGGTCGGGCAGACTCTGAAAGTGTGTTGAGGAGTACACCGAGACCATAGTAAGTCTGCTGCACGCCTTGCACAAACTCGTCAGTGGAGCAGTCGCCTGTGCGCATGGACCAACGACCAAAGGCACGCATAGCGCGATCTCTATGCATTGCCGTTACACCAGAAGTTTCGGCCGCAACACTTCCATCCTCTTCTCCTGCATCCTGTCGTACAGTTGGTTGACTGCTCACACGGCCTCGACGCAGAAACGTCATGCTCTCACTCTTCACACCGGACTCCACGTCACCGCTACTATTGGCACTCGAGCTGGCGTAGGAAAGGGGCACAGTGTTGGGAACAAGGCGGCGAAATGTGTCCGCTGCGGCGCCAAACGCGGCCGGGACTCCCCAGGCGGAGGTCACAAGTGCGTAGAAAGGGCGGCGGTCCAGTATGTTTCGCAGAACTGCTGATCGTCGCATGATTCCGTTGAGAAACAAGGGAAACCCTAGGTAGGGACTTCTTAAAGTATAATCTAAAGGAAGAATATACAAATAATAATAATAATAATAATAATAATAATAATAATACAAAAATGGAAATAAAGCAAAATAGAGAAACTAGCACGGAAAGCACATGCGCAGGCAAAAATAGAGGTAATTTAAAAATGAAAATTCACATTAAAATCATAACTCAAAAAAAAAAAAAAGGAAAAAACACATACACAATTTTGTGTTGTTGATTTTTTTTATTACTATAACATCAAATGTGCATAAAAATAAATAAAGAAAAACTTAGAATTTATAAAGAACGTCATTTCCTTTCCATGTCTTTTAAACCCGAGTTCAACCTGTGAATAGTTACACGGCTTTATAAGACAGAAATTTCATTCCAATAAATTTGGGGTATATGCACTTTTTAAGTGCAATGAAAGAGCAATTTAAAGCAATTAAAACAGCTGTACTAACCTTTTTTTTTTTTCTTTCACCAAACAAAGACCTGATATTGTAGGTAAATTCAGAGTCGTGACAAAGAGGTTATAAAGGTTTTCCTTGGCAATGACTTCCCTTCACCCTCTGCCTCTTTCTGAGGAGCATGACTAGGATGAGAAGGAAGCGAAGAAGGGGGAGAGACGTTGATCGACTCACCACGTAGACGTCGTTCAAGTACTTCCTCACGTGTAAGTCCCACAGCGTCCATCGCGTAAAGCCCTTCTAAACGCGGTTCTATAATAGCTCGCATTGGCACATCTAGAGACGCCCTCGTAAGCAAATGGCGAAATTCCTCTAGATAGAGTTCGTAGCGAAACGTGCACCTAGTTTGTGGAAGTTTGGAAAGCCTTACATCATTTCCAACAGCACTTCGCATAAGGTATAAGCCGCCAAGCCATAATTTTTTTTGATGTGAAGGAAATCCCGACATGAGTATACTATTCCGTGCGATCTCACTTATATCTGCTGGAGACAAATTCCAAAAGTTCGCTGCTGTACTATACTCCTCAATTAACGGTTGCTCTGTATGATGAAAAGTAAGAGGTCCATCCGTAGAAAGTGTCACATTAAGGCCACGACGAAAAAAAATAGGAAAAGGGTTCTCATTGTACTTACAAAATAGCGCATTGTTCGATAAAGGCGTTATACCAAGGGGAATTTGCGCTAGATAATAGAGGTACTGTAATACAGGACGATCCTTTAAATTGATTCCATGATTGACGCCATCAGCCAAAAGAAAGGCGTCAGCAAGATGATCTGGATCACCACTTTCCCCGGCGTGGGGGCGGTAAGTATATGTAGACATCCCTTTGGCCGAGCGGTATCGATTTAATGCAGTGATATTGGCCCACATGTAATATGCCCAATATGTAAACGGTGGGTTTTCCGTGGATGTCCACTCGTCCGGTGTATTGGTAATAAGTGCATCAGATTCCCGCTCACTTTCATTATCAACACTATCAAATCCACTAAGGTGCGCGAGAAAGTAATTAAGAAAGGGGTAGCGTTCCGGATTTTGAGAAGCTTCCCATAATGGAATAAAAATATTACTTAGCATCTCACCAAAAGAATGCACAAATCCATTTTGGCGATGAATAGAGTAAATTCGGGGGACCTGTACCATCCAACGATTCGTTGAATTCGACATACCATGGAGTACAAACCAACGCGAAAGGCTATCCCATTCAGAACGCTTCTGACCATAAATAGATAAACGAAACTCCGAAAATGTTGTCTTTTCTTTCGCTTGTCTACAAAATGTCTCAGAAATTAATTCAGCAAAGTACCGTCCCTCCATAAAGTTATCTGTTTTGAGAAAAATTTTACGAAGTGATGAGATACCAAGAGGCGTATACCGTCCATTAAACTTATCAAAACGATTAAAGGTACTGTTTCCCGCTTTTACTTCAAGCGCTGCCACAGTTAATTTTTCCACCTCGACTAATCCATTTTGCTGTGTTCGCAAGCCACCAAACAATTCCGCCAACGTAATCGGTCTCTCCGTTTCCTTATCCACATCCACAATATCATCGCTGTGATTTTTAACCTTATCCTTTATGAAACTCAACAGCTCTCTCGCTGTCATACCAGCCGCCATATGACAGTGCACATCCACTTTGACAGAGTTATACAAATCACCCTTGTCAATAATACGTCTTTCACCATCACTTTCCTTTGGGATTTCCTGATCATCATTTGTAAGTGCAGTGTGAAGGTTAAACTTACACTCGAGCATCCCCAGACGTTTTTGAGCATAATGTTGAACAGAACGTTTTGCTGATATCATGCGTAACCAGCGCACATCCTTTTGAAATTCGCTCCAAGAGGGAAGTGGTCGAAAATGTTTACGTGTCACTTCAGTGGCGTGAAGAGGCATTACAACGTCGCACAAGCCATCGCGAAAGCGAAAATCTTCAGGTACCTTAATCATCCACGTTTGTGCGAGTACTGGTGTACGGACAGATGAATGACGCGTCGACTCTGTCGATTGATGTAACCTCTGTGCGATTTCACCACTTCCCAGCGGCGGAACTGTGGGTTGCTGTGAAAGAAAAAAGATTTCATTCACTCTTCCCGAGTCCTCCTTTCCCCACACACGCTGCAGTCGCGGTGGCGGTGGTGGCTCGTAGTGAATATTAAAGTCCGCATAGTACTGTTGCCGCAGTAACATTTTTGCCACGTGATGGGCATCCTCACTTTTTTCACCAAACTCCGGTCCCGCAATGACAATGCGTGGGAACTCTACTTGTTTCTCAACAAATCGGGATCGCCCAGCACCACCTTCGGCTTCCCGCTGGAGAGCCCTTGTTCGTGGTATATCAAAAAAACTCCAAAGCACAGCGCGTTGCGCTTCTATGGTTTTACATGGGAGTGCCTCACGCTGCACTTGAGTGGCGAATGAAGTGCGAAAAAAGCTGTCTCCCTCCGCCAGTCCTTTGCGACAAAGAAGATCCACTTCATGCGCCAGGCACGACTCACGAAAGTGCAAGCGTAGCGAGTTCACTTGAGTTTTTGTAAATATGTTCTGTTCCGCGCGCACATGCGGCCATGGGCCACACAAAACTGCATGGCGTCGCTTCACAGACCAATTCGCCCCATCCGCAGACCGAAAACATAACTCTGTCACATCAGCAGTCGCAAGTTGATGAACTTTTAGCAATCCACTCAGTTCTTCACGAATTGCATTGTCTTGCGTGTGGTAGTGGAGCGGGTCAAGAGAGATCACGCTACCATTCAGTCCCGTCTCGACAATAAATGGCACTGCTCCTTGAAGTGCGTTGTTCAGTGTGGTATTGTTAAAATTTCGTGAGGGTGTCACAACCACTTTACGTTGTGTTAAATAATATAAGTAAGCCAGCGGACTCCACGCAAATACCTTTGCAGGATTCACTACATCATCGGCCACAAGAAGACCAATAACACTCTCCACGAACGCATTACGGCTTGTTTCTGAGGTGTGAAGACGGAAATGCAGTGGCCGCGCGATGACAGGTTTATATTTTCGAAAAAAAGAATCTGAAGGAAGAATAAAAGAGTGCTCCGAAAAAGCATTCGAAAGGTTTACATCTTTTATCACTTTCTCTTCATCCTGATCCTTCGCCACATCCTCTCCCTTCTTGTGCTTTGTATCCGTGGTAAAATACAAATGAGCGGTCACCATGGAGTTAATCACTTGCACATTTCGCCAAACATGGAATATGAAAAACGCATCTGGTACAGTCACACCTGTCCCTACGACAAAAGCCTTTGGTTTGCTTAACAATGGCAACTCCTGAAGATCAGCAGAACAATCCACCGCGACCGAAACGGAAACCAAGCATTTAAGAAATCCCACAACATCCTTATACGTCTCTTCCCCAAGCATTGCAAGCCAAATGGGAGAAAAAATGTTTTGCATGACGTCTTCCAGTGTTCGTGCGGTGCATACACCTTCCACATCCTCAAGAGACTGTTGCACAATACGCAAAGAGAACTGTACGTTTTCCCCACAGTCCAGCATTCCACTGCGTGCACACCACGAGGCAATGTACAGCAATTCACCCGAGACTCGACCACTCACAGTAAACTCCAACTCGAGCACTTCATCTGGATTTGACGTGACACGAGATATTGTCGGCATCACAAGGCGTGCGAGAAGTTCCCCTTCATTTCCGCTACGCAAGTCGAGAAACTGTCGAAGCAACGGAATAGCATTTACCAAATTTGGCCGTGTAGCATCTCGGCTATCAAAGACATCAGAAAATCGTTCAGAATTTGCCGTATAATTCGAAAGGAGGCCGAGTCCTTCGGGTGTGAAGTATCGTTCCTCTGGAGTTAAACACGAGCCAAAGAATGAGTTAGCCAGACCTTCCAAAGTCACATTTTCATCATCACTTTCAAACTCATCTGTAGGTACGTCAGACCTCAGATGACATGAGGCCTTTGGTGCATCCTTCTCGTTGTCCACAATCGCCTTTTCTACACCTTGCTTCTCTGATCGCCGAGACCGCAGTTTGAGATTTGGAGACTCCGCGAGTGTTTTTTCCATAAAGGCCACAAGTGTGCTGGCAGTCATGCAAGTGTTAATGCGCCGCACGTCAATCTTTGGCGCCTTCCTAAAGTCCCCACCACCGAGCGACGGGTGATATTGATCTTCGCGCATACAGTTAAATGTACGGTAAAGACGATAGCGACTTTGTAGTATTTTGATGCGGGGCTCGCATGCCGTAAAAAGCTGCGCGTTGCTAATTACTTGACAAATCCGCTCGAGTTGACAGCGAAAGGTATCGTATTTCAAAGACGGATGGAGACGGAGAAACTCATCAATCTTTACCCCGTGTGGTGCAACAATTCCGTCACGGCATTGTAGCAGTGAATCCTGACGAGAGAGCACTACGCCATCGAAGTGAGGCCGTTCCTTTTGTGATTCAATAGTGGTTACCTGTGAAAAAGAAACAAGAACGTCTTCGAGTTGCGCAGCAACAAAATCGTAAACGGGTTCAAGTTGTTTGCGAACCGTCTCGCAGTAACGGGGCGAGGTGGGAAAACATGACATCTCCAAGTCTCTGCAGGCAACGCCAAGGGCAAAGGGCAACGCACGGGTTGCGGCAATAAGGTGAAGAGCTTCAATAAGCATTGGAGCTGCGGCAGCAAAAGGGGCATCACCTTCGTCGTTTTCAATGAGAATCTCATGCCATTGCCTTTCCATATTCGAGCTCTTCTCTATGTGATTTTCGTTACTTTATGTTTTATTCCAGTTTCTGGTTCTTTTTTGTTTTTTTTTGTTTTGTTTTTTAAACGTTCCTCTCCAATAATAGTTTCTCTATAAATCGAACGTAGTATCTTAGAATAAAAAACTTAAAAAAGAAGGGTAAGAATCAAAGTGATGAGGTTCAAGTACAGGTTGGCACAAAGGCCCAAAATGGAGAGAAACTAAATAAAAATAGCCTATTCATTCGAAAAAAAAATAATTTTTTAAAAGTTTTCAAGTGTATTACGCGAAAGCCATAAGCAAACATAGTTGCTATAGGAATTTCATCATTCCTAATTATTGGCGATTATATATATATATATATATATACCTTCTCTCAATTATAATTTCTCTCCGCATCTTCGCACCTCTATTGAGGAGGTATTAATGTTATTGAGCAAATCACCTACACAGAGGCAAAACAATATGCACTCACACAAGCTCAGAATGAGAGAGAGAGATTGTGTCTCTGTGTATGTACGTGAGAGGAGGAAAACCCCCAAAAAAGAAACCAACAACAACAACAACAAAAGAAGTCCAAAAAGGTCTCTGAATAACACTCAAGAAAACACTGGGAATGTGTGACGCATGTCCACGCCCTTTCGCCCTTCCACATCCACGCGACGATTCCGACGATACGACTCCATCACCCGCTCACGCAGTCGCTCCATTTCCTCTTCCTTTGTCATCTTCGACTGTGTCGTGTGCCCGGCTGGGGCGTCTGCCTTTGCCGCGAGCCCAAGCCGCTCGAGCCGCTTCTTTTCCCCCAAGCCGCCCACCGAGGAGAGGAGCTGGTGCCGCCCCGGGCGCGACGAGGACTCCAATCGAGTCGCGAGACGAGTGATTGACGCGTCGTGGCGCGGAACCGCATCGAAAACAGGCGGCGCCTCCACACGATCCCCAAAGCGCACCACGTCGACGAGTTCATGAAAGTCTCGCGGTCGCTTTGCGCCGGAGCGGTCGTTCGGAAAGCGCATCACATGATGCGACTCGTCCACGGGACCTGTGGACTCAGTGAATGTGATTTTCTTACGGTCTCTTGCACTGCTGTCCTCATTCTCCGCGGCAGTTGTGATATGGTCGCCACTATTAGTTTCCAGTGCTTGTTTGTCCTTTTTCTTCAATTTCTTTTTCAGCGTCGGAGGCGCAGCAGCGCCAGCCTCCGCAGCCTTCTCCTTTTGCATCTGTTTTAGTTTTTTCTCAAATGCAGCATTTTGCGCATCCGCGGGATCCCCCCGACGACGTTTCTTCTTTCCCTGTGATGATATCATATTGTCTAGTTCCTCTTCTGCCACACGTAGCTGCTCCTGCACTCGCACGCGACGGGCCTCAACCTTTTTGCGGTGTTTTTTTTCTTTTTTTCGGGCAATGATTTCCTCTGTGGAAGACTTCACAACGGAATCTGTACCAGTGTTTTCGGAATTGGTACGAAAAAATATGACGGGTTTGCTTAACGTGGCGGAGAACTCGTCATTGAGAGATTGCACTTTTGGCGCCTCGGACTTTTTCGTGTCCTTTACTTTTACTTTATCCTTAACCTTGGACTTGACTAACACCCCAGACTTCTTCTTCTCTCGTTTCTGCTTCGTATCTTTACGAAGAGAAGAATCCACAGGGAGCGAAGCAGACGAGGACGAAGAAGATGCAGTCTTTGTATGTGCGACTTCTTCCGCAGCTTTGTCTGCCGCCGCTTCCCGCTCCGCTGCCTCTCTTCTTTTACGCCGCTTCTCCTCCTCCCGCTCACGCCGTTCCATGAGGTACTCCATAACTGCACGCTGACTCACCGGATAATCACGCTTGCTGCCTTTAATGGAGGCGATAGGCGCCTGGTTTGCCAGTCGCGCCCGCTGCTGCTCTCGCTGAAAGGGCGAAAGCTTTGGGTTTTTGTTGCGCTTACGCCTGTGCTCCTTATGTCGCGGAACACGCTGTCGCCGCGCCATTGCCCTCTACCAATCTAACCTGAAATACCTTATACACATATATATATATATAATATAAGGACAGCAAAAACAACAAAAAGAAATTACAATAGATAAAGGCAAGTAGAGAAAAATACTGTGTATCAAGAAATTCAGCTAGCAAGAAGATTCGCAATTCAACGGGAAGAGAATTTATACATATATATATATATATATATAAAGATGAGGCATAAAACATTTCCAATTTATACGTATGGATGTAAGATCCTGTTAAACGTTCATCACTTCACTTCAAAGTATTCCACAATTTGTTTCTGCTTTCCTGAATGTTTTTTTTTCTTTGCTGTTTTTTTTTTTCCTTTTACGTTTCCTGTCATTGCTTCTCACGAGACAATTTCCTCGGCGGCGACAAACTCTGCAAACTCTCTTCCCAAACTGTCAGGCAGTGTAAGGGAAACCCTCACGTGGCTATCCACCTCAAACTGATCAAGCAATTGCTTCGCCTTGAACAGTGCCATTTTTGTTGCGAATACCACACGGAAATGTTGTGGGTAGAGAAGCCAACAGTTCACAAATCCAGGAATGTCTCGCATTTGATAGCGAATTTCTTTTGTGGTTATTCGTGTTGAGGTGGAGGCAACCACCGTAACCATATCAGCCTGTCGTGTCGCCAAACGCTGTGCGCCATTTAGCACTTTATCACACGTGCTCTCCGTCTTCTTCGTCGCCCCATTCTCTTCGCCATGGGCTTCCTCCTCAGCGTTTGCTGTGTCGACTGTACTCTTGTCCTGAAGAGCATCCAACGCGCCGCCGGGTCCCTTTGCCTGACGGGACACTTCACCGTCATCTTTGCCAGGAATATTTAGAAAAAACTGTGGTGGATGTGTGAAGTATGGTTTATGACGAAGGGCCAAAGCCATGTCCCCCAAAGTCGCAAAGAGCGTTGCGGATTTGTCATTGCTCGTGCTGCTGCAGCTGGGACTTTGTACACTTTTTACAAGCGCGCCCTCTGTCTTGTTAGTCGCCCTTGTACCGTTACCTTTCGGATTACTCTTATGGTTTTCAGACACTGCACGAACAGATTGGAAAATTGTTGACACATCAGCATCTGCCTTGCCATAAACAGATACTTCTACCGAACGTGTCTCCGTTCGGGCTGTGACATTGTAATGGCACTGACGATTCTCGGCATTTGCGTTCGCCGTATTCGTACTCTTCCGAGGTGCCTCATTAAGACAGCAGTAACGCGGCAAGAAGTCTTGGTGAACCTTTGCAAAGTCATTCTCAACATTTGTGATGACTACAACAAAAGGCTCATCATCCATTGGCGTTGTCTTTTTCGCCTTCCCCTTAATCAAGACATTCCCGTTTTTGTTTCTACGATCTCCAGAGTGGCCAACCGCCTTCCGTTGGCTATGCATGTGTTGCGGAATGTGTTTCTTTTTGTTTAACTTCACCTTTACGGCAGCAGCCCCGCCACTGGTTTTTGCCATTCTGCCGGGCGGCTTCGGCGCAGTTTTCTCTGACCCCACCATTGCACTCCTCGGCTACTGCGAGAAAAGCGGATACGCAAACAAAAGTACAGAATCCACACACACAAAAAAAAAAGAAAACAAAAAAAAAATGCAATGATGAAAGAAAACTAATAAATGCAATGAGAAAACTATCATCAAACCAATTGCACAGGTCTCTCTGTCTCTCTCTCTCAGCTCTCCCCGCCTCCTCCTCCACAAACAGACATATACACACAAATACACTCATTAAACAACAGCAACTTCCTCATTCAAAGCAAGCAACACAGTTGAAATAAACTGTGAAATGTAATAAACCGATCGCAAGCGCATTCCCCCCCCCCCCCCCTCACCACCACCATCAATACCAATAAACTTCTTAAAGTTTGTCGTATTGATATCTTAAACCCGCAAGACGGACTAGATCTTCCCGGCTCTTCGCCAGCGAAAGAAAAATTCTGTCAACCGTGAAGTGAAGCAGTGGCTGCCATAAAACCATCACCAACTCCATGAAGTGATCTGTTACTCCCCCTTCCACCTTCAAGTGCCGCGCAAGATACCGATGATACGAATGCATGATCCAAAGCCAATAAGCCGTAGGCCAAAAAGACAGAACAAAAAAAATAATTTGATGTCGTCGCATACCCTTCACTCCACTCTGTACTTTACCTTCAACGAGGGCTGCAGGATCAATGTACAAAGCTCGACAACTTCTTATATCGTACAATCCCCCAATGAAAAGCATTGCGGCTGCAACAATCATGCACACTGCGCCAGCAGTCGTTAGTGCGGATGGTGTCGCCAATGGGTCCTGTGAGTCACTGGCAATGTCAAAAACGGCATGAAAAAGGGGATGACCGACTGCAAGCATACACGTATAGAGCAACGCAATTATTATTTGAATTGCGGCAAGAATGTGAAGCAGTGTGACAGTAGAACGCATAGAGCTCGCAAGATACTCTAATACATGATCTTGCTCTTGCGTGCTTAGAGCATCGTCGCTGTCAATCAATTTACGGGCACGTTGTTCCGGCGAGCAATGGACATTCCTCACTCTAAACCGCATTTTTAAGATAATGAGCCTCAAAACTATATATATATATATATATATATATATATATATATATATATATATACATATAAAAACAAAGCAAAGTAAAAATAAATATTTACCAACCAAACCCACAATTAAGAATCAAATTCCCCGCACTATAAAGTTCACAAAGCATAACCCTCAGCTTTCTGAACACAGAGAAAAAACACAAATTCAACAAGGCCTCAACGACAAAAAAAAAAAAAAAAGGTATACGTGCAAATTATTGAAAGAACTAGCTCCACTTTTTTACCAAATGATATAGAAAAATAACAACTGTCATTTTGTAGGAAAAAACACGTCATTTTTGTAATAATAATAATAAACAAAAACAATCCACAATCCAGCGAAGCAAAAAAAAATACATATAAAAAAAGGTAAGCAAGTACACATTACAAAAATGTTTTATCGTTAGTTCAAGTATCAGAACTTACCAAGGAAGTCCCATCAGGATCTATAGGTATTTTGTAACCACAAAATACGAGCATACGGCGAGCGATCAAAGACAGAAAGCGTGGGCAGCCGAAGATCATATTACCGCGCGGATGAACAACAGCTCGCAGTATACACCACCGTAGTGCAATAACAAACTGCACCCATCGACTCCGTTCGCCCATTTCATTGGAATATGAAACAGATTTTGGCAAACATTGACGAGGAGGGGCACGCGTGATCGTACGTATCATCCACGTACAAAGCATAACACAGACAATAATGGATATTAATCTGCATATGGGGCCAAGAAATGCTCTTCTTGAATCATCACGCGCAGGGGAAAAGCAAGTCATTGATGTAAATTTTGTAACGTTCAATTCCAAAACATGATCTCTACCATACGAGACATTCACAATACGGTTTATATCTCCAGCAGTCCAGTCGTCTGCCGACGATGTTGCGAAGGAACTTTTTTTATCGTGTAACACCATATCCGAAAAACCAAAAACAGACTTAACCCAAACAATTATATAATTCAACCAAATCGACATTGTGAAAACAGTTTGGGAATTATACAACCAGCTTGTCACATAATCAAAATGTACGGATTCATACGCAACACGGACGTTGGGATTCATCAGCACAACGGGAGCACGACCATCCAGTATTGCTGCGTGCATCACATCTTGACAGAAGAGCAGACACTCCGATGCGTAACACACATCATCGCTCACCGAATATCTTTTCTCGGCCGTCCCACCAAAGGAAGGCATCAGTGCGTGTCGAAACCGCAAACTCGGCGCATCCGATCGATAATAACTGTGATGAGGGTTCTTCACCTCTTTCGCCAAGTGCCTCATCCCACTATTTAGTTTCTGTAACATAGATTCGTTATATTCTTCTCTGAGAGAACGGATGTCATGCTTTATGTGAGTTGAGAACGTCAAACCAAAATTTTTTGCCTTCTTATCCATATAATTCATCCAACCATGCCTATACTCCACCAAACGATGCAGCAAAGTCATCCAGTGCATTTGATAAACCTGTTCTGGGGCATCCAACACAAGGTGGTAGCCATTTCCTCCCCAAAGCTCAAAAACTTCCTCAGGGTTCACAGTTTTCTTGTAAACTCCATTACTCCCTTCACTCCGCCACAACTCCGGTTTTCCGCCACCACGACGAATCGGTTTAATGAACAATTGGCCACGAATGGCCGCAACACCGTTCCAGCAGCACTTCACAGGAATAGAAAGTCGTTTACCCGAAGCACCATCTGTACTAGCTGCTGAAATAATCCTGCGCAGTGTAGTTTGGGTTTCAGGATCCTCTGTAAAAGGCATTTGTGGCAGAAATGGTTCACCATGTCGATCACGGGAGACCCATGTATCGTAAAACGAAAAGTAAAAATCCATTCCACACGCCATATCAAATGTTGTTCCTCCTGCATTTGATTCGAATTCAGCTTTTCCACGTTTTATTGCATCGGAACTTCTTTTGTTCTCATGCACAATCCCGTCAGGATGTGCGTCGGAGGCACCAGAGGATTCCTGGACGGATTCCAAGAGAGAGGTAATGTCCGTTGGTCGAAAATAAATGTCATTAAAAAAAAGCACTACCATTTTATCTCCGTCCACATCATCGCGCAGGAAGTCTGAAGTTTTATTGTTTAAATTATTCAAAGACATGGTTACGCGATCTAGACGAGTGCCACGCAAGTACAAATTCACACATGCACTCCCTTTTTTAAGCGCATTATCTAAACCACATGGAAATGGATTTTCATACAGTTCCGGGTCGAAGACTCGCATGCCCCAAAGATACAATGGTTCAATTGCCTTGTTCCGCACGCATGCCATCCACTCAATACGTCCCATCCACTTGGGACGTGTGCTATACCCGAGACACGTACCGTCAAGGCCTATGTAAATATAATGCACACCGGCATGACGCAAGTGTGGCAAAAGAAAATCATGAATGAGAGTCCTCAATTCCTCACTCGGGTGGTTACTAAAAATAGAGACCACAACTGAAGTTTGAACATTGAAAAAAGGAGCAATCTCATCTTCAATAAACGCAACCAGGGCACCGGTAAGAAAAAATATTAAATCCTCATTTTTGTAAAGGTCCAATGCAATAAAAAATCGCTTCCAGCCGTATGTAGGGTGATGTGTCGCAGTTACACGGGGTAAATCAAAATGGCGAAAAGGACTTCCATTTTCCATACGACCATTCATGTGCTTGTAATATTCAGGAATTTCGACATCATGAAACGGAGCGTCTCGTATATGAGGATCTTTTTGTCTCACCCGTTGTACATTCACTTTTACATTTTGGTTTTGATGGGCAGCCGACGTGTTTAATACATTCTCCATTAGAGCCACAGAACGTTCACCGTCATTGACCAAGTCCTGTGTCGCAGATACAGGAAGACGAACAATTTGCAAAGCATCGTATAAGTCGTCGGACAAAGTTGTGTACTCATCTAAATAAAACAGTTTTGGAAAAAAAGTCCAATTCTGAACGAGTCCGAAAAAAGGATCACTCTGGCTCCAAGGAAAAGTTGGCTCAAAGAACTCGTGAAGCCGTTCCTGACGTACCCATTTTCCATCCAAGACAAGTGACCCGGAGAACAATTGCATTAGCACATAAATGACAAAAAACGCGCCAACAAAGAAGAGCCGCATTTACTGTTCACGTAATTGTCTTTTTTTTTTTTTTAAAGCTTTAAAACGTTTTTTTTTTTTTTCTCCAAGCACTCGAAGTGAAGTGGCAAAAAAAACAAAAAATTAAATTAAATTAAATTAACTCACCCCTTGCTTCGTCTGCTTGCGTTGCTGTGAATCTATATAATATGTCTTCAAATGAAAGTAATCCACTTATTATTCAAGCGTGTAGATTAGACAATGAGAACAAGATTGCTGACGCAAAAAAAAAAAAAAAAAGAGAGAGAGAGAGAAAAAGAGAGCGTGAGTGGATTGTAAACATAAGAAATAAAAATAAAACTTCAACCTTTAAATACTTAAAACTTAAAAAAGAAAAAAAAAAATGAATACCTTTACAAATTCACGTGTTCATTGCAAGACGGAGCAGCCCCTTCTCGTACATTAAAAAGAGTATCTAACAATTGGGTGCTTTCGTACAAAAAGAAAACAAACAAAAAAGACTTTCTAACTCTTCTTCTCTCTTGTTGTTGCTATCCTTCTTTAAAAGCAAAAGAATACAATTTGAAAAACAAAAACAATATATGAGAACTCAACAGCAGAAGATGAAGAATAATAACAATTAATCTTTTTTTTTTTTTATTCTCACTTTCATTACGAGAGACCAAAAAATATTCCTCTCTTCATTAAAAATTGAAAGAACAAAAACAACAACAAAAAAAAAAAAGCAAAGAAGTTCTTTCGCTAGAATGTGGCTCTGTGCAAACTGCGGATCAAAGGAGGACCGAGGCGGACAGCGAGGCGGAGAAGAATTCAACCCCGCCGCCATTCAGAACAACCATTCCCTCGCCAGCCCAGCCGAGCCCTCCAGTTGCCTGCACAATTTGTGGGACAAGTGTCACATGTTTTCTTACCCCGTCGCTCAGTGGCGCCGAGGGCCTCTCCGCCACGTCACTGTCTCCGCCCTCCGCGGAAACTCTGCGAACGTCTGAGAGACGGCCTCCTGTGATGTCCTCCGACATGCGGCCATCCCCAAAGCCATCGTCATCCACAACCTCTGCAAAAAGATCCGGTGCCTTTTGCAAAAACTCTTTTTGATCCGAGTCGTAGTCTAGCTCAACGTCCCTGCGCGCGGCTTCTATTCCCTCCCGGAGTCTCGCAACAAGACCCGCGTCGTCACTCACGCGCTCCCAGTCGCTGTGGGCGGTCCCGGACATCACTAATGGGCGGGCAGTGGCGGGGCCGTCGGCGCCGACGACCCACAGCGCGCCACCGCGCACGCCAACAACGATCGCCTTGGAGCCTTTCCACGCCCCGCGCGTCGAGCACAGGCACTCCCCATGACGCACTGCAAAGACACTGTCACACAAAGACGGGTGGGTGGAGAAGAAGAGGACCACGCGGGTGTTGACGTGAAAGGGCATATCGCGCAGGATATCGCCGTAGCGAAGGACAGAAGGGGTGCTGTCAAGCATCCGACGAGCAGCAGACACTACACGCGAAAAAATACCACCGCTTTTAGTTTCCTTTCGGCGTTTTCGTGTCTCGGTGGACAAGGCGCTCAGGGCAAACGGTGACGAAGCCGTGTAAGGGACGGGCATTGGCTCCTTGATGGAGCCACGTGGAGCCCTCTTGGCTTTGCTGAACATTCGGCCCACCACCTTTCCTTGTGATGATGAATTGTGAAGGAAGACTCAACTAGGAGAGTAACCCAAGAAAGAGAAAAGTGACAAAAAAAAAAACAATAAGAATAAGATTCAGTGTTTGTATGCAACGCTAGAGATTATAAAGCAACGAGCGTCATAAAAATGAAAAAAAATAAATAAAGAAAAAAACAAAAGGCATTATTCAAATAGTCAAATTCATAAGTATCCCAGAACAATAAAATACAAAAAAAAATTTCAGGAAAAAAAGCAAAAAAAAAAAAAAAACACAAGTAGTCAACAAAAAGTATTTCTAAAGTTTTATTCCCGTTTTATTCGCTGCGAAGGTCCTCGATGTGTTATCATGCGGAAAAATAAAAATAAAATGACTGCCAAAAGGAAAAATATAACCAAAAATACAAACGAAAGCAGAAAGTCCGCCAAAGTAGTTGGTGACAGAGAGTCTTCGTCATGTTCTTTTTCAGTGAATTGAGTTGAATTGAGTACAGGATGTTGATTCTCCAAAAATTCTTCTTCAGCAATAGAGTGGCTGTGCGCACTTGATGTGATCAGTACCTCTTCCAAAACCTCTCTCACTAACACACCAACAGCAACACGGGCAGGAGCCGCAGACAACAATTGCTGCAAAAGCCTATCGGACTCCTCATTGAGGAATTCTGTGGCATTCACATTCCTCTCGAGAGGAACACCTCGAAGCGTCGACACCTCACATTGAGCCCCTGAACGAAATCGAGACCCATCACCCGTGTAGAGAAACCTAAACATCTCATCTATCAATTCCAAACATAGCGAAGGGCGTTTCCCTTCTTCTTGCACAAGACCCCTTACAGCACTGTCCAACGCCACCAATGTTTGTTTGCTTAGTGAAGCCTGGTGTGACAAACCCACAGAGACTTCGCTCATTATTCTGTCAATCATGTGAAGCGATGAGAGCATGTCTGCCGAGCCGACCAAACAATTGGAATCCGTCACGAGAGAAACTCGGCCACTTCTGTGTTTGTGGCTTTGATTTCCCATTCCAACAAATCCAAATACCGGCACAAATGTGTTTGGAGGTACACGTAACAATAAATCCTGTTTTGGATAGGTATTATCGCGACTGGCCATTTTCTCAAGATAATATAAACCTCCTATCCATGTATTTGCTATGCCGCAAATCATTACAGGGTTAACCTCTGTGCCCGAATCAGAGGTCTTTTTTCTCTGCTGAAGCCTTCGCAAAACGCCTGCCGAGCTCAATCGCGCAAGGTATCGTTCCTGCACACGATCATTCCCACGAAGAATGAAATCGCCATCGACAACTTGGCTCTCATCCAGCTGAAGCATTCCCTCACTCACACTGTAGAGAAGCGCGTTAATAGATGGCACATGACAGGCTCCTTTTAGTCCGAAAAAACGTTCAATGGTTTGATTTGTATTATTCGCAAAACCGAAAACGGGGGACGCAAAGCGATCTTTTGGTTTATCATAAAAAGACAAACCACGTGCCACATGTTCGCTATACCACTCACTAACAATCAAAAGATTAAGTCTATGCTGCCGGACGGATTCCTCAATAACACTTCGTTCCTCCACTGTAAACGGAAGTTCAGAATCCATCAATACCAAAGTGCCCACTCGACGATAATATTTTCTCATTAATTCACCCCATGATGATGCCACCGGGGTATCATTCAAAAGGAAATGAGATATGAGTGGTATCTCAACATAAAACCCCATAACCCTACGCAGATACAAAAACAGTGGTGCCATATTAGTGTATGGATGATCACTGAGTTGTTCAAAAAAGGAGTCGTAATTAAGATGTCTTCTAAAGTCATGACGACGACGACGATGACGGTTAAAAGTTTCTCTGCGAGCATTGTCGCTGGGTACAAAGTCTGGTGGATAAAACCATTGGTGGGTGACATCAAAAACGACACGGTGCGCTCGAGCAGGACGCGCAACAATGGGAATTTTAAAAGGCACAGATACACGGCTTCCTTGACCAATCTCCCCTTTACACCAATCATTGGCACTCACGCTCCTACATGTGTAAGTGACGTTCACGTATCCAGACACAACAACAAGACCATACTGTTTCAATAATGGCAATTCCGACATATGGGTTGGTGAAACAGCAAACACTGCCAACCATCCAGTGTAGGAAGAAATAACGGGTGACGCAACAGCCCGAATAATTAAAAGACCATCGGTCATTTCAAGTGGGATTTCCTTCGCGGCTCCATAATGTTCTTTTTGAGCCGAACCCTTTGACCCGGTAAAAGTTACATGAATCCGAGAAAGATCAGCAGAAGCACAGCGAGGGTAATGTAGTGTAATGTTAAAGACCACAGGTGTCGCAGAAGGAAACAGTGGCTGTTCACAGTAAGGCCAATAAATATCACACGCACTTTTAGTCGTTTCATTGGATAAAAAAGATACGTGATGTGCAGATGTTGCATCTATCATGTTGGGAAAAGCAAAAGCCTCACAGATTGTGTCCTCGACATTCTTATAGATGTGTTCTATATAATGGAGTGCACATAATGGACAGGCCTCTCCGGTACCTTGACTCATACGGCTGTATTGAAGAACATTTCTAAAATACATCATTGTTTGCGTGAAAGCAACCCCGCGATTCATAACCATTTGATCATGCAAATAACTTTTACCTCTTCTCCGCCAGCGGTACGGACTAGAACTCTTTGCGCGAGTAATCGACTCCTCCAGTGTTTGATACGGTGCCGTACCTGATTGCAGCTCCTCCGCCGTTTCCATAATCAGTCGTTTCATCAGTGCAATGTTCACAATATGCGATGCGTGTTTTCCCTCCGACACTTGACGCATTGCCTCTATACACAAAGCCGCAATTCCAGCGACAATTGGGGCGGCGACACTTGTGCCATGTCCCACTCGCACAGTGATTGCGGTATGCCCTTCCCTCGACTGTTGCTGCGCAAACCCCACGCCAAGAACAAACTCCCCAATCCCCACAATGTCCGGTCGCACTCGCCCAACGCCAAAGGGCAATTCCCAAGTCGTCGGACCACGTCCGGAAAAAAAAGATACCCAACGAGATCGCTTGGATCTGTTCAGCCCAACAGGGAGAGCGCCCAATGATCCAACGGCAAGAACTTCTGCGAGATCGGCTGGATTGTGCACGGAACCAAAATGGGGGCCATCGTTTCCTGTGGCAGCGACAATGATCACACCGGCAGCTGCTGCTGTGGATATTTTATCTGTAAAAACAGTGTCGTAATAGTCATTGCCACCAAAGGAAAGACTGATGACATCTGAACCCCACTGCAGCGCGGCATTTATCGCTGCAACACACCATGAGGTGCGTGTTTCATGGAAATCATCAAAAACTCTCATCATGTGTACCTGCGCAAGAGGAGCAACTCCTAAGTAATTCGTGTACTTCTCATTGTTTACTGTGTCATTTATATTTGAAAACCGCATAGATGTTGCCACCGATACACTAAAAACGCCATGATCATCGACATCATTTCCGCAAGGTGTCCCTGGCACAAAACTCGTACATGACTTGAGCGAATTCGCTGAAAGCAAATCGGGATAAAGACCTGTATCCAGAAATGCGATACGAACACCTTTGCCGGTCCATTTAAAATTGGATTGTAAACCAAAATAGTTCCGCGGACGCCATCTGCTGCGGTGCGGCTGAGATGCGGACCCAATGCCTTCTGCAAAGACAGCAGACACACTTCGCAGTGATGTATCAGGCGCAATGTGCATCACAGAAACACCACCAACGCCTGTCACGTGAAAAGAAATGCCCACTACACAGTGTTCCAGTGGTTTCTTCAGCTCCTGCACATTGTCTCTAGTTATTATGTGAAGGAGAAAAAAATCCTGCCAGGCCCACGTATAGCTTTGGGTTGTCGTCCATACAATATCACCAGAAGTAGCCCCGCCACACAATGACAAGTAATCCCTAAAAGGAATTATAAACTCAGCAATCAAGGAACGGCTCAAGTAACTGTTCAATGACACAATAAATCTGTGGTTATCGCTTATAGCATCCGCAGCGAGAGATGGCTCCGTTGAAGAAAATAGTATTGAAAGCGCAACAAAACAAATGATATATTCAAATTTCATCTGCTTCGCTGGATTAGTATCACTCCACGAGACTTTTTTGTATTCTTTTTTTTTCTTGTTGTTGTTGTTATGGATGATAGTACTTACTACTTACAAAAGCTTTTATCCGCCTCAGCTATTGGCCCACGTCCGCATAACAAACAAACAATTGCACTTGCGAAGTCAAAAAATATTTAATACCTTGAATACTTTTTTTTTTTGGGGGGGGGGTAATGGTACGGTGAAGAGCACAAAAAAAAAAAATAATAACAATAATAATAATAAAATCACGCGAGGGAAGAATAATAGATAGGATCCACACTCGAAATAAGAGGGAACAAAAAAATAAAAACAAATAAATAAAAATAAATACACATATAACATTCTGTTACTCCTTTTTCACTGCTTTGGATCACTCAGGAAGGAGAAGATAAAAAATACATTTCCAGATATTACTTGCATGTATGCAAGCGAAGTTGACTGTTGTGTATATGCAAGTACACGCAAAGCTAAAGTGAATCTCACTCATTTATATATATATATATATATTCTTTTCATCTACAGTCACTTATTCAATGTTCCAAACGCCTTGTTGTCCTTTGTTCTTCTTTTTTTTTTTTTAAGACAGAGACAAAGTATACCAACAGAGGTTCAAATTATTATTATCATTATTACTATTCCCTTAATGTCTCTCAATGAATAATTGAGTGTATCTTCGCTAAGCTGTCATCATCGCTCGTAGTGTTATCGACAATACACAATGTGATGCGCTAAAACTTTAAGTTCAAAGAAATTCTCTGCGGTTCAGCGCAACCCACCGGTAACCTCACAAATAAACTTTTATTATCTCCAAAAAACAAAATAATAATAATAATAAATAAATAAATAAAATTTAAAAAAATATCGCAAATACTTTGCGTCGCATAAAAAGGACAAAAATCGCCGTCACCCTAAAGATGTCTCCGAAGAACTGTTTATGATGAGACTTCCACGGACCCAATCTTTCCGCCAATCTCTGTGCTCCTCAGTGTCATCCAAACCCATTCGCAATCCATCCCATCCCGTCATATATACAAATATACATATATACATATATATATATATATATATATATACAAATTCAACAATATCTTCAATAGCATTGAGCGTACACAGTGAGCATTCACCACCACTCCTCATAAAGTATACTTTTTTTTTTTTTACATAATCTTTCTTACACTGATCACCTAAAAGCCCTCTTTCATATTGAAAAAAAGGGAATACTAAAAAAAAAAAAAAAAAACGAATTAGGAAAGGAAACAAATCCAAAAGATTTCGAAACCAAATACAGGTAAACAAATATAAATAAATGACACACTTTATTTATTTATATATAAATATAATCGAGGAGGGTTTGCACCGCGTTGAAAAAAAAAAAATATAGGGAAGTGTACTTATACATCATCATACCCTTCTCGAGAAGGGAAAAAAGATCCTTTTTTTCCCTCACAAAGGAACTCCCTCTCTCTCTCTCTCTATATATATATATATATATATATATTGATAGATAGATACAGACCTTCTCACTTCTGCGTGTGAAAGATTTCTACGACGTTCCTCGCGCATCTAATGTATTTTCTTCGTTTGTAGAAGAAATAAGCGGAGGGGCACGCGTGTTTGTGTTGAGCAATCTCTCCGCTAACCATCGGATGGGATTGTCCGGTTTTGCTCTCGAGAGCTCCACAAGCGCTGGCAAGAGCGCATCTTTTAGTTGCGCCTGCACATACTCACGTGTGGCGGCGGTGTCCGGTACATCGTGCACCAACATACGGGGAAAGAGCAACTGAACCACTTGCTTTGCCCCATTTGCCGTTGCGTTACAAAACAATGGGCACTCCATTTTCAGTTGTTGTTGTTGTTGCTGGCTGTAAGAGGTTTTTTCGTGCCCTTTCCCTTTTTCCTGAAGCTCTTGCAAGAGCAATGTGTACTCTTCATCCCCAAAGAGGCGGTCGAGAAATCTTAGTAGCTCCGTGTGGCAGTCGCGGTGGGCCAACACAAAGAGATACACATGCCCCACAAGCCCTTGCGGCCCCGTTGCCACTTCCATTGCGTGCGCATACGTAAACAAACGATGTGGACTCGGAGTGGTCTCCAGCATCAGTGGCGCCGCACTCCCACTCTCAAAAACCTCACGATCGAGTTGAACGGCAATGGTGTCCGCCATTTCGTCGTTCACCCGGCGGTACTCCTCGTGGATGACGATGAAACCGGCCTCGTGGAGTTTGAATTTCGTCATGGAGAGGAGCTCCCGGTGGGGGGCCACCGCGGGCCGCACAAGTAGAGCCGCCTTCGTCACAACGCCACTGAGCGCCGACACCATCGCAGCAATTTCCTTCTTTTTAAATATATATATATATATAAATAAATAAATAAATATATATATATATATATATATAATAATAATAATAATAATAATAAATAAAGTAAAGTAAAAAAAAATAATTTAAAAAAAAAAGTAACTATAACAAAACTGTCGCTTCGGTTTCTTTTTTTTCTTTTTTAAAGTTTCAATGCTATGTCAAAATCACTACAACGTATGTTGCTTCTTCCATGGGATACATGAGGCAAAATTTTTAGTGCCGTGCGGCAATAACAAAAAATAAATAAATAAAAAAATATATATATAAGCAAAGAAAGTGTTGACAAACTAAAGTGCAGTTTTACTCCTCACACTTTTGCCAAAAAAAAAAAAGAAGAAGAATTAAAAACTGTGTTTGTTCGTTTTTTTCCCCCAAATTATATTTGTCCTCTTTTTTTTTTTTTTAGTTATTGTTGTTATATTCCTCCTCCTGGCCATGTAATCAAAATAGTTAAAGCGTGAAGAAGAACAATTATGTCCTTTGCGGCGTCCATAGTACAATCGAACCCTCCAAAACAAGAAGAACACCATCACAAAAACCCAACAATGTGCTGCGACTTTTTTAAAAAGTCCTTACAAAAAAAAAAAAAAAGAAAAAAAAAATCTGTAAAAAGATAAAACTGTTCCGTACATAAACGCAATGCGTGGGAAATGCATAGAGGCGAAAAGGGATTCAGTCACGTGAGGCGACAAGCACAGATTTCTTTTACTGTGCCACACAAATAGGCACAATGCACTCCGAAGAAAGAGAATTTGAGAAACAAAAGTTCCGTAGAGCAGTGAAAACTGCCATTCATCTATCTACTCATTTACATATCTATACATATATGACAGATATAAAGAGAAGAACAAGTTTGAAAGATAGGCAATCGTATAAGAAATCACAAACAATAAACTCTTGACCAAATATAGACACAATAAAAGACATGCCATCTATATCTATATATATATATATATATATATATTCGAGAGAGAGAGAGAGAGAGCAAATGTAAACGTAAGGCGCAGAGTTCGACAATTAAAAGGGTTAAAAATAAGAAAAAGAAACAAAATAACAACTGTACAGAGTGGGATTTGAGATGGACAGAAGTAAAAGGAATGAGTTGTGATAGAAAATATCAAAACAAAAGAAAACAAAAAAAAAAAAAAAAGGAGAGAAAAAGAGGGAATGATTGACAAAGCTCAAACAATCCACGTGCACAGTTACTCACCGCACTCATTGCGTTATCAATAAATAAACATTTCTCTTTGAAATGTCCATAACAACATTATCGACTCTTCTCTTGCAACCTCAGCCTCTGCAACGAAATAGATAGAAGCGATGAAATGTTTAAAGCCATTACCACACGATCTATCAATATATATATATATATAAACGAAAGTACATTTCATCCAATTCAAATATAAATCTGTCTTCATTCGGCAGATCATTCACAATTATTTTTTTTTTAGTTTTGCTGTACACGCACATTAAATCTTTCATCTCGTCTCGGAAACACTATTGAATGGCATCGTGGAACTATCGCCAATGAAAAAAAAAAAAAAACCAAATATTTGGATTCATCTTTGTCTCCATTAAACTCATTAGTTAATTCTCATCCATTATCATTTCCACTTTCAACAAATGTACTTTCCTCCACAATCGCCAAACTCCTGTTATGTTTTTTTTTTTTCTTTCTTTCACTTTAATTTCGCCTTCTGTTTTATGTCTTTTTTTTTGTTTTTTTGTTTTTTTGTTTTTCCTTTACCCCACCACCACCAAAAAAAAAAAAAGAAAAAAAGAAAAAAAATGTTTATCTTTCACTCTCTCAGGCACACTAGGACTGGTCTAGCAAACAAAGATATTTTCATTCGTGTACCCAATCTTCTCTAAATTTGGTTTCACGGCACATTTCAACATGGGCGGCGGGCCACAAATGACCGCGAGAACATTCCTAAACATATCATTCTCTGTTTGTACATTGGGCACATGTTCGCGCAACATTTCTTCGTTTACAAAGCCGACACTATACCGCCAGTCACTCGGCACATCTCCGCTCACTGTGTGCCAGACATGAAGTCGAGGGTCCTCCGCGTATTTGTCCAATTCCTCACGTAACAGAATATCCTCCGGGGTTCGATTGGCATACACAAGAAAAATTTGTGTGCGATCCTCAGGGGATTTCATAATAGAGCGAATAATTTGCATAATAGGGGTAATGCCTGTGCCACCCGCAACCATTGCAAAGGCGTCAACGTGACCTCTTGTAAACTGACCTTTACTTTTTTCAATACAGTAGTCCCCGTTTCCCTTGTATTCAAGTTTTCCTACGGGTCCACGCATTTCCACTGTGCTACCGATTTTCATATGATACAAATGCTGTGAGAGACGCCCACCGTTTGGAAACATGGGATGTGTATTCTTGAAATAAACTTTGATCAGAAAGTCCACATAACCTTTTTCGTCATCCGAAGAAATTGGAGTGTATGGGTGTTGCACAAGTTCTTCTTTCCCCTCAGGATTTGTGGTTTGCGCGCGGATATACACATGTTTGCCAACGGGAAGACCAAGTGTCTGTGTAGGGCTCTCAAGGGCAAAACGGAAAATGTATGTGTCGTGGCTCACAGTAATCTTATCCATTAACTTGAATGGCTGGAACACATTCGCTTTCAGTGCCACTCTTGCGGTGCCGTAGGGGCAAAGCCCAAAGATTGCCCGGAATGCCAAAACAACAAGCACAGCTGCAAGAACAAATGTCAACATTTCTTTTTCACTCCGCTTTCCCCCTCCCCAAGCCCGAGCTTTTGTTTTTATTTATTTTTTTTTTATACCTAAATACGGATTAAACTAAAATGCAGAAGAAAAAATATCAAAAAAAAAAAAATAAAAAATAAGTTATACATGCATAACTTTGCTTAGAAAGTTTCCCACAAGAAATAGAGAGATTAAAAAAAAAAAAATCTTTTTTTTTTTTTTTATAGCGATAAAGACACATCAAAACTATAGAACTGATAAGTAAAAAAAGGCAATTATTACCTCAATCGCTTTGCAGCTCTAATGTATATGTATGTATGTATATATGTATGTTTATGTATTTCCTACCAAGTAAGAAAAGATCTATACACGGAAAAGATAAACTTGCAAGCACTCACAATAAAAAAAAAAAAAAAAAACTGTGCTCACGTTGCGTTAGTTATGCCATTTTTTTTTTTTTTGTACACAATTATTCTTAATTGTTCTCTATCCTCTTCAGTTATTCCCAAACAATAAATCATAAACAATGTGTGTCAACCTGAGAAGTCCTTCTGCAGTGAGTTGATTGTTTGTCTTCACGCGCAAGAGTCTGAAAAAATAAAAAAAATTGCATTACTCGATTTGTTCGCCTGGCAGTTCCTCACATTCTTGCTGGTCAGCACCAGTGCACTTTTGTGGTATAAACTCTCTTTCATACGGTTTCCAAAGAAAAAGAGAGAGAGAAAAAACAATATATATATATATATATATATATATATATATATATATATATCTGACGAATGGAGTCGTAGTTCACTTTCTTTGCGTGACGTCCCGGTGACGTCACTCGCCCGAAATTCTTTTGTGCGCAGACACAACGCCATCCGCTGAGACTTCACGCAATGTCTCTCTTCGGCGCAATCAAAGAGTTTTCTCAGGAGATGCCCTTGTCCTCTTCACTAAACAGGCCCCTTGTCTCCGCCATACAAATGCGCAAAGTATAATGCTCCACTGATGCATAGCTAAAGGAAATAAATAAATAAATAAATAAATAAAGGGAAAGGAAAGGAAAGGAAAGGGAAACGAATTAGTATAATGAATAAGCAAATGAGTTTTCGACAGTGGTCTAAAAGCATAACAAACAAAAAAGAAAACAAAAAAAAATAATAATAATAATCAAATTTTCAATAAGGATATCGATCATCACAATAATGAAAATCACTTTCGCTCTCTCTCTCTCTCAATACTCACTTTCCCTAAAACTTCTGGAATGTGTGAATGCTTTGTGCAAAAGGACTCCGTACATCATTTCTCTTTTTTTTTCTTTTTCACCGCTCCCCGTTTACAATGCGTCTCTCAAAGTCCCACATTTCTCTCTTTTTTTGTTTTGTTTTATCTCCCTCTCTCTCTCTCTTCAAGACTCTCACAGCTTCGCCCAATTTTTTTTTTTTTTTGTGTGTGTGTGTTTTGTATGGGGGGATTGGTTTGTCGTAGTCATGTGTTCCCTCAGAAGACAATAATAAAGATAATAGACAGACTATACAGCGGAGAGGACGAATACCACTAATGGAGAACACATCCGTTACTGTTTAATATTTATGTGTCGGTTTCTCATCCAATGTCATCACATCCACTTTGCTTCCTTCGCACCCATGCATTGCAATTTTTTTTTTATTTCTTTTTTTCAAATACACACACACACAGACATATATATATATATATGTTTTCATTGTTTTTTTTTTTTTCGGCGAGAGGACTGGTGCAAAAGAAAGAGAGAAATAAAGAGAGAGAGAGAGAGTGGCAGGGAAGGGGAATGTATGGCATCCTTGTCTGTGGCCATTTCCTTTTATAGATAAAATTTGGAGAAGCTGCTCTTGTCCTTTCTGTACTGGACATTTTCTTTTCCCTTCACAAAGTCTGCCTGACACACTTTCATGCGCCTGTCGCGCAAGGCAAGCATTCCCGCCTCTGTGCAAATGGCTTTTATATCCGCTCCGCTCATCTCATCCTTGGCATGAATAAACTCACTGATGTCGACATCTTCATGCAAAGACATTCGACTTGTATGAATCTCAAAAATCATCTTTTTTGTCTTTTCATCCGGAAATGGAAACTCAATTTTACGATCAATACGACCTGGGCGTATAAGAGCAGGGTCAAGTGTCTCGATGCGGTTTGTCGCCAAAATCACTTTCACCTCATTGCAGCTGTCAAACCCGTCGAGTTGAGTGAGAAGCTCAAGCATTGTCCGCTGCACTTCCTTTGCGCCACTGCTGTCCGTATCGTACCGCTTCGTACCAATCGCATCGATTTCGTCAATAAAGACAATGGACGGACTGTTTTCTTCCGCAACACGAAAGAGCTCCCGAACCAGTTTTGGTCCATCACCCGAATACTTTTGAATGAGTTCGGACCCCACGACTCGCAGAAACGTTGCGCTTGTCTGATTGGCAACAGCTTTTGCGAGAAGTGTCTTACCGGTACCAGGCACTCCATACAAAATGACACCTTTGGGCGGCTTTACGCCAACCTCATCATACAGTTCCGGGTGAGTAAGTGGAAACTCCACGGATTCTTTAATTTCCTGAATTTGATCCTCCAGTCCTCCAATGTCCGCGTATGTCTCCTGCGGTGCCTTGTCCACTTTCATAACGCTCACAAGTGGATCTGTGTTACTCTCTAACACACCCACCACATTATGATGGCGATCATGCAAAAGGACACTGCAGCCGAGTTCAAGTTTCTCCTTATCCACAAAAGAGAGCATCGGGACATAATACTCCGATCCGGAAGTGGACACAATGGCATGCGTGTCGTCAATGACCTCCTCGAGTGTACCCACCTCCAGTGGCATGCCACGTAGAGTCTCGACTTTGCTAAGCTCTGCGTCGTAATGAGACATGGCGCCTTCCTCGACATTTTCCTGTGCCTCACGTTGGGCCCCAATGGTCTTTAGGAGTTCGTCCTCAATCAAAAGATAATCTTTACAACGCTCCAGGCGCAGCTGTTTAAGAAAACACGCACGGACAGGGTATATCTTTGGAAGTTTCACTGCTGCATCTGGTCCGTGGCGCTTCTTTTTTTTGCCGATATCGGTTGCAACAGGAGGCTCCCACTTTTCTTGTGGGCGCTTGGTTTCCTTTCCTTGCGGTTGTCCCATCGCACTGTGGTGGGAATGTAAAGAATAATAATAAACAAAAAAGGAAGAGCAACCGGCGTGCAGAGACGCGTCTGTTTTTTTTTCTTATATATATATATTTATATATATATATATATATATATATATATATATGAGTGTATATATGTTCTTTTTTTTTCCTTTCGTGTTTTGCAAAATTACACGCAGGAAAAATAAAGATGCTCCAAAATTATTCTCTTTTCTATTTATAGAATCAGAAAGTATGAAAACAATAAATAAATATATATAGAAACACAGATATAACAGTATAAACAGTAATTTGACTAGAAACCTTATCATTCAACTCTGAAAAACAAAATCAAATACAACGAATTCTGACCCTGTACAATCACTAGGTCTTGCGATAGGAATAACAATCAACTTTCTGCAGGTAAGCCTTTTTTATTTTTGCCTATTTTTTCTTTTCTTTTCTTTTCAAACTGTAGAGCGCCTTAACACAATTACTCTTTCATCTCCTCAACACGGTGCACAGTGTCTAAAATCAACGCCATCTGAATCTTTTCAGGTTCCGAAATCTCAACCGCATTCATTTGCGCATACGCACGAGATGTGTGGGCAACGGCACGACGCAACACATCCGCGGCAAACTCCAAATTGTCCGGCAATGTGTCTTTTGCTCCCGGGCCTGAAAGTACCGCGCGAATGGTATCCGCCATGGACAACACTTGGGACTGTCCCTCGCCCCCCATACCGCTCATAGGCACAGAGGCCTTTCGTCATAAACACATAAGAAACAAGAAAGAGAAAGAGAGAGAGAGAGAGAGGAGGGGGGAGGGGGAGAGAAACAAGAAGAAAAGAAAGTAATTCAATATAGTTCTTTTGCAGAGTTATTGTGTTTGTCCAGGACTCAACGGAGTAACTCAGAAGAAAAAATAAACTTCAATAATTAATTTCTAACAAAATATAGTTAAAAATTCACACATATATATCAAGATGTAGTACAGCAAAGAAGTAATAGTTTTTTTTCCCTTTCTTTCTCCTTTTTTTTTTTTTTATTACCACCACTCCTACACAATGATAATCAATACAAACACTTCGAAAGCATTGGATATTTGTAAAAAAAAAAAAAAAAGATGATAAAGGCAAAAATAATAGAAAAAGTGAGGAATTCAATGCAATCTATTGTCATTCCTACAAATGACATTGAATGGTTTGCCTTTTTTAAATAAAAAAGGCTATTCATTCTATTTGCTTGATTGCATTACTCACAGTATGCGACGGCTCCGCAAATAGTGCCCACCCAAAACCTATTTATTCTTTCCCTCTTAGCATATATATGTATATGTATAGGTATCTATAATAATACAGTTTGCCTAAGACTTATCCTTTCGATTTTTGCGCTTCTATAAAAAAAAAAAAAATCACCACAAAACTTTTTTTTTTAAATAAAAATAAAAGATGCAATCGAAAGAAGTGAAAGAAATAAATTTCGTCTCTTCTTTTTTTTTTCCTTTTTTTTTTTTTTGCGTCCAGTTACCCATAAATAATGGACAAAGAGGAAAGATGAGAGTAAGGGGAAGGGGAGGCAGGGTCATTTCCGATCGCTTCTCTTGCTATCGTATTTTCTTATGTCTTTTTTTCTTTTTTTTTTTTCCTTTTCACAAGCATATCCTTTTTCTTGGCTTTTCTTCTTTTTTTTAGGGAGTAATTCAAACCCGTGTGCCATGGTTTCAGACTAATTTTTTTTTTTTTATTGTGTCCTCCCTTAATTCGTTATTAGATCCTGATATGTACAAGAATATCCAAACTCAATTGTACTAGCATTTTTTTTTTTTATCGATCGCTTTTCTGTTTGCTTGTTTGTTTTTATTATCATTACTCTCGTTCATTACTTTTTTTATTTATTATTAATACCCATTCTCCTCTCTTCGAAATCAAACTCCAATGAGTCTTTACGCTTTTTTAGCTAAGAACGCTATGGCGGCCTCTCCAGGACGGCACTTTCGTCGTGCTGCCTGATGCTCCGGAAAGGTCTCGTCGTCCTGAGACAAAATGTGTACCTTCGCCACACCTGAGAGTTTGCATATGTTTGCGTTGACACTCTTTAGCAATTCACCATCATCAATGGAGGGAGCCTCTGCCAACGCCTCTTCACCGTAGCGTTCCACGTTGAGCTTCACAAAGGAAAGGAAAGCCATCACCTCAGAGAGAATGTCCTTCTTCATCCAGTCTTCCTTCTTCGACATCACTTGTTTGCTTAAGTCAGCGGGAAACGTTTTCCCATTCGATTCGTACAAAGAGCGAAGCAGACGAAGCGTCTTCACCTGCCACTCCGAGTAGGCCGATGAGGTATACACACAGATCTCATTAATAGGGCCACGTTTCTTCTGATTCTTTGCAACCTGCGCGCGAATTTCCTTCACTGTATCATTCATAACCCGACTTGCAAGAAGTATGGAGTAATCCACCGCGGCGGTCATTTCAGGGAAAGATGCATTCACCACAGAGGTTGTGTTCTTCAGAACATTGGTCCACATATGCTCTGCAAAATGTGGCGCCAATGGTGCCAGAAGAAGTGTCATCACTTCCACATAACGCTGTGCTAGATCCGCATGAACGAGAAGATCATCACAGTTAATTTTGTACTGACTAAATTCGTTTGATAGCTCATGGTAACTGAGATTCAACACATAACGAAATTGCATATTTAAGTAGCATTTTTCCGTACGCGAGATAATAGAATTAATATTGTTATTAAAAATTTTATCAAAAATATTAAACTCATCACTTCGCAGGGAATCCTTTTTACTCAATAATTCTTCTGAAACGTCAATAGCTGTCGTTAGTTTCATGATGAAGCCCGTTGCGGTCTCTCGCACAAAATTTGCGTCGTCAAGACTATCGCCAGCATCAGCGCAGGCTAAGCGAGTTGCGTCAGCACCGTACATTTGAATAGTTTCATCCATAGACAAGAAATTACCTCTTGATTTGGACATCTTTTCATTATCGACCTGAATGAGACCATTACAGAAGACAGCTCGCGGCCACTTGCTTGAGTCATCGGGCCAAATAGCTGCGTGTGTGTAAAGGAACATCGTCAAATGATTTTGAATAAGATCCTTAGCCGAACAGCGAAGGTCAACGGGATACCAATAAAGAAACTCCTCTCGCATCTTCTTCGCGGCCTCAACGGGCAATCCATTAATGGCATGCACACTTTCAGGAGTGCCTTTTCCATGAAAGACGTAATCAAAAGTTTCATCCGTAAACATCTCAGGTGTGGAACCGATTATATTCTCGTGTCGAGCGTTCAGTGTGTGTGTACCATCAGGAGCCATATGAATAAAATGTGCAATGGTGTAATAAGCCATGTAAATCGTGGAGTCACTGAGACTATCAATAAGCATTGTTCCTGTCTTGTCACAAGGCAATTTGGTGCCAAGACCAAAGGTACGGCTACATGGCCATTCTGCCAACCAGTTTAATGTCTCCTCAAAGCCGTTACGAACGCCAGGGAAAAACATATTCATGCTTTCCAAGTGCTTCACCACCACATTTTTCCACTCCTCTTTTCCATACTCTATATACCACTGATCGCACAATGCCACCACACATTCATCACCTGAGCGACTCATGACTTTGTTCGTCGGTTCATAATAACGCACCGATAAGTCACTTTCTTCCAAGTCTTTGGCAGTTTTAACTTTGGCAGCTGCAACCGATTCACCACTATACGGTCCCGCTATCATAACACCTTGATAAAAACCAGTCTGGTAAACTACCTTCTTAGCCTCTTCAAGTAGATCTGTTGCGTGGGGTCCGTTGATCTTCAGTTTCTCACACATCACTTTAGCTCCCTCGCGTCCTAGTTCTCCCGGTACCTCTATGATTGGAACCACTTCAAATGGCGTCACCCACTCATCCTTAATACCGAGTTTGGCACGGTAATCCGGCTTATTTACAAGTTGCATAAAGTTAATGTAATCATCTGGGCTATCAGATGGAACAGACATAACCACACCTGTACCTTTTGTCTCTGCGATAGTTTGCATGGGAAGCGTATAAATTGTTTTATATGGGGTAAGCGGAGCAGACAAGGGAAGTCCTAAAAGTTTCGAACCGTCCACTTCAAAGAGAGGTGATGGATCAGTTCCAGTTTTGCCATTGACAAAAAAATCTTGATAAGCCATATTACGCGCAGCGCGAGACGTCATGATAAAAATATCCTCTTCCCCCATTCTATTCTGAACGGCGTAAGCCTTGTATGAGAAATTTGGTGACATCCAGCAGTTTGTCTGTCCACAAACCGTCTCAGGTCGTAAGGTTGCACATGGAAGTATAACAGAACGATCACCAATAATATCCTTAAACTCTGCAAAGGCTGGATGTTCAATAGCATTCTGAACCTTCAGTTTGACAAGTGTGTATTCCATTGGTAAAACTCCTTCACCACTGGCACGGTCGTGGTCCGCGCAGGGCTGGCCGTCCCAAGGCGAGTACACAGAATACCTTTTTCCAAAACTCAAAAGGTTTGCCTTGCGCAGTTGACGAAACTGCCACGTGACAAATCTGTCGTAGTATGGGTTTTGATCAGTGGTAATGAAGGAGCGACGGAAGTCAATATGACATCCAAACCGCTTGAGATCATTCATAGCAATGGGTGGAAAGTAACTAAGCCAATACAGTGGATCACAGAAATGAGGTATTTCATTTTCAGGGATACCCATGCTACGCATGATGACCCACTGTGGCTTACCTTGCGCCACCTTTCCGCGTTTGCTTGTATGTTTCCCAACGGCAGCAATTTCATCCTTCTTGGTTTCCTTTGGCTTGTCCAAAACATCGTCGGGAAACTGCGGTGGGTTGCCGTACATCTCAATCTCCTTACGCAACTTCTGCGCACATGCCGCAATAGGAGTTCCTGTGACGTGAAAGCCAAAGGGCCAGAGTGACCTCCGGCCTTTCATTCGCCAAAAGCGTGAGGCAAACTCACACTTTGTGAGCGAAAAGCCATGTCCTAAGTGCAGACGCCCGTTCATGTACGGATACGGGAAGACCGCCAAAAACTTTGGCGGAATGGGCTCGCCAGTTGAAGGGGCATCGAGCTCGTGGAGCTTCTCACGTGCCCATCGCTCTTGGGCCGCTAACTCAATACTCAACAGTTTATCCCGTCGCACGGTAGACATAATATGCTTAAAAGACCTCGTAATTGATCCTCTTAGACTCATAAAGACAAAAACAATTAAAAAATTGTGAGCATAAACACCAACAACAAAGAGAAAAAAAAAAAAGTAAACGCATGCACAAAAATGAGAAATAATTTTAATCAAAATAATTACAAATCAAAGCTGAAATGAGGTGGGTAATAAATTGGACTACAGGCGTATCAAATATGGAAAAAAAAAAAAAACATAATAATGAAGTCGAATAACATTCCCGAAAATGCACTTTGTAGAGCAACTCACGTAATGAGGCAACTTTTTTTTTTTTTTTTCCGCTGCCGTTGCCTCGCTTTTCATTCACATAAAGATTTTTCTCTCTCACACCATTTCAAGTACATTTCATTATCCTTCATCACTGATCTTGCTCCGCTTTTCCCATTCATGACAACCACACAAAAAGAAAAAAAAAAAAGGTAAGGATAGGAAAGGAAAGGAAAGGGGAAGAAGAGGGGGTCGGGCGGCCTCCATGCAGTCATTGCTTTTTGGTACGTAAATACATGTACAGTATATGTGCATATCCTTTTTACAACACAAAATTGTGTCAGTAAAAGGAAAGGATATAAACATTACATCCCATCATATACCCCAGTCGGCATTGTGAGACCCTATGGGCGTTTTTTTTAACAACCCTACTCCCCCTTTTTTTTTTCTTTTTTTTTTTTTAATACTTTCACTCGTTCGCAATCCGTGTGAGTACACACACACAAATTGGAAAGAGTAGCGCCGTCAAATGGAAATTACAGAGTGGTACATTTGCAGCGTAGCATATAAACATAAAGGAAAACCACAAAACTATCCTTTTGAATACGAGCAACTAATTCAAACTTAACTAAGCAAAATGTGTATTAGTCTTTCTCTTTCCTTGTCTCTCCATCATATATATATATATATATATACTAAAATAGTGAAAATTTTTCCCTTCAATATTTTTTTTCGTATTCTACTCACACTGGTTTACTGTAATGCAGATTAGACACCTCCTTGGCAAAGGTTCTGAATTTGGAAAAAATACACTGAAGAAGAAAACTGTCACTTTGCAAAGAACAACGCACTCAAACGCCAACTTTTACTCTCTTTTATCACTGATGCACTTGTGAAGCCATCTGAGCGGTAGCTCTCGAAGGAAACAAACAAACAAAAAAAAAAAAAAACAGACTCATCCATGAAACATACCATTCAAATCTTTAAAACATATTAACCCTTCAAAGGAAAGAAAAACAGCCGCACGCTCACACACACACACACACTTTCAAGAACTTAAAGGCCTTTTAATTTGTACTGCGTACATCTTGGGTACAAATGGGGCAACGGAAGTGGGACTCGAACCACTTTTCCGCACATCCCTCGTGGAGAAAGTGGAGACAGCACGGGAGTTGCATGGCAGCGTCCCCAACACAAAACCCGTCGAGGCACACGCAACAGGACAGCAGCGGCGGCTCCTCCGACTCTACGCTCTCCGTGCGTTTGTATATCTGTCCTTCTGCATCCGCGCGTGAGGGAGCCCCTTGCACCGGAGGAGCTTCCCTTTTCCTCTTGACAACTGGGGAAAGCCCGTCAAAGTGCGTCTTCTGCAGAACGACGCGCAATTGTCGCAGCCGCTCGAGGGGGACACCGCGCGTGACACGGCCGATGCGGTCTGCGAGGAGCAACAACTCCTCATACGACATATCATCCACATCCGGCGCGAGTGCCGCCTCGAGCGCGTACACGTCGTCGAGCCCGCGCGCTCCCCGCGGGGTCTCCATCACCCGGGGCGGCGGCACAGGCAACGCCGCGAGCGCGGTGAGTGGATCCACGAGACCGACTGGCATGAAGTCTTGCTCTGCGCTCGCTCGGCGCGGCCCGGCGCTTCGATAAAAGCGGTACGTACCGGAAGCCGTGTGCGGCGCGGCGCGGCGCTGCCCCTGCCGCAGCGCGAGGCGGTCCACGAGCGCCCACAGCTCCGTCTCCTGTCGGTGCCGCGGGTGGCGGGCGGAGTCCACAGGGACGGCGGCCGCGCGGGCGCGGCAGAGGGCGTGCGGGTCCGCGTGGCGCGGCGGGGCGTAGAGCGCGCGGGCGGCCGGGGGAAAGGGCCGCGGGGCCCACGCGGAGGTCGGGCGGCGCGCGGCGGAGGCGGCGGCGGCGGCGGCGGAGGCGGCGGGCTCGCGCTCAAAGCCAAGCGGCGGCTGCGCGGGGACCGACACGAGCGGCGCCGTCTCCGCCGCAGGGGGGACAGGCGAAGAGTGACCAGCCGCGCGATGCGGATTTCGGCGCTCGTCGTGCAGGCGCGAGAGGACAGACTCACGGTACGACAAGGGAGGCGCAAGGAAGGTTGTGCCGTACGGGAAGGAAAGGCCACCACCAGCAGCGGTGCTGGAAAGGAAAGAGAGAGGCGGGACAGCAGCGTCCGCGGCTGTGAACGGATTCTGCGTCGCTGGAGAAATCAGTTCGTTCGCATAGTGACTAAGCGGTCGGCACACGCCCAGAGCAGAGCGCCTCTCCTCCGACGCGGCGGGTCCCGTGTGGCTCCCAAACGGCATGATATCCCACTCTCCTTGCGATTGCAGTGTATGTTCCCGCGCCTCCGTCTCTTTTTTGGCTTTTTTTTTTTTCCCCACGTAATCGCCTCAACCAGGCTTGCTCGATTGCTTTTTCAATTTTGTTTCTTGTTGTTCTCTATCCTCCCGGTGTTTCAACTTTCAGACCGTTGGGACGCTAAACCTACACAGAGTCTTCTTTTTGTGTGGGTGAATTCCTACGGAACAAATACCGCTACGCGAATAGTTTTCTTTTTGTTGTTGTTGTTGTTTTTCGTCTTCTGTTATTTTTCTTTTCTTTTTCTGTAGTGGATTGTCAATCCTTTTGAGGTTTCCAAAATATGAGTCCGTAAGCCTCCACTTTGGCAACACAATATAGTGATAAGAAAAGAAAATCAAGTAAAAAAAAAAAAAATGAATTAGTTGAGAGAAAGATAGATTTTAAACGAAATAATCAGACACGACAAAGAACATAATACCTACACAAACTTGTTCATTCAAAAAAAAAAAATGAATGAATCGCCCTAGTTTTTCATTTAAGCTGAAAAGTTGATCCCATTATCCTATCATATATTTTTCCTTATTTATTTGATTCTTACTTTTTTTTTCGTTTAAAAGAGGGGAGACCACAAAAAATGATACGTTGATTCATTCAAACGAGAGAGACACCCCACCAGAACAACTTGATAGAGAGTCCTGCATATATATATATATATATATATATATATATATATATATATACAGATTTATCAAAGAAGAATGTTTCAGAAATAAGTAATACCAGCATTTACATTAGCTGTGCGATTGTCATTTTTTTTTTTTTGTCTTTTCGAGCCTCCCACTCATACACTGCTCTTCTAAATTCAAAAAACAAACAAAGAAAACACCAATAAATAATAGTAGAGCTTGGAGTTATAACGGAAAAAAAGATATTCTTCGTATAAAATGCAGCATTTGCTAAGAATACCGGTTTAAACAGACTTCTAACAACTACGCCAAAATGGTATCCAAACAGGTATTGTGAAAAAAATATATATTTTTTCTTAAGCGCACGGAAGAAAGCGGTTGCGCAATAGCAAAATAATCACATTTTGTCGACACACAATAAATAAATAAATAAATAAAATCCTTTTACAACATAGATCCCTCTCGTTTCTCTTTGTGGTACACAAAGACATCTCTGGATAGTTATTGATTTTTCTTCCAGCTCACTAATTGTACAGCATTTAAAAACTGAGTTATTCGCTCAGCGCCTTTTTTTCTTTTTTCTTTTTTCTTTTTTGTTTCTTTTCAATACCTCAATTAAGGCTTCCTTCGCAGTTCATTATCGCATCAGATGATAAGTAATGATGTTCTCACCTGAGTCATCCTTTGTCACAATAGACAGGAAACACGATGCTGGAAGTAGTAATAGTAATGATATATCTTTTAAAAAAAAAAAATAGGAGATTCTGTAATGCATATTATTTCTAGAATGCAGAATAAAAGAATTCAATAAGTTATATCTCTTTTTTGTTCCACATTTCGCGTTTGCTTGTAGTTCATCATTGTATTTTTTTATTCTTTTTCTTCTTCTTCTTTTTCATTCTTTTTTTTTTTTTTCCTAGATTAAATATCGTCGTCCATGATAGACTGCAGTCCCGCTGGGGGAGGATTTTTTGGTCCTTTTTTCCCTGGCATAGAAACGGGGGCCCTTCCTGGCATTTTAGGCGGGAACTTCTGCGGCCCCACGGCTGGCACCGCGGCCTTCTGCGGGAGGGACAGGTGAGAGGCGGTGTCCAGACTGAACTCACTCCCATTCGAGGCCGGGGGGGGAGTGGGCTTTTTTATATCCAACATGGGCACATCCGTGTCGTTGCTCTCCTTGTCAAAATCTTTGCGAAACGGAACAGAGGTTTCGTCGTCGTCGTCGAAGAAGCGGGTGTCACGTTCCTTTCTCTTTCGTCGTAAAAAGAGAAGGATACCGATAATGATGGAAATAATAATAACAGCAGCAGCTATTCCACCAAAAATGGCTCCAATGTTTTTGACCGGCTCTTCAACTTCGAAACTAAAGACTGGCAACGAATAGCCAATATCGTAACCAGGAGGAGTTTGGTATCCATTCACATCCAATGCCATCGTAACAAGCGTGCAGGTTTGATCCAATGTGCGGGCAACAGTCGTGTTACAACGCTTCTTGGCCTCCTCTGTGTCACACAAGCCCACCGCCGACTGCGCATCCTTCGTCTGTTGATTATAATGAGAAGAAATGTAGGACACCACGTCCGGGCATTCTTGAACAAGAGGATTTAGGTGTTTCATGCAGTTTTGCACCGGAACAAAGTCGTTAGGGCAATCCACAATCGACGCTCGGCCCTTTGGATATATCGCCAAAGTAAGTGATTTCATACACAAAGTAAACTCAGGAATGTGTATTTTCATGCGTCCCTTGCAAAAATCTGTTGGTTGTACTCCATCCACTATTGGAGACCACCCAGGTGGGACAACTTCCAGTGGTTCTGGATCGTACTTATAGACCGTTGTAGTTCCTGTGGGTTTGATAAACTCATCCGGGAGAAGACGACAGTTTGGTTGCATCGACACAAATGAGCAGATAAGGGGTGTGTTGCGAAGAGAGGTTGCATAAGCAGCCAAAGTCATCGAAAGTGATGGTAACTGATCACTCAACCAACGCACCTCACCAGAGGAGAGGTCTAAAATCCCAGTTCCCTCAGAAGCGTCAATAGTTGCAATGGAATTAAATTTGCCGCCAAAGGACGTAAGAATACGATTATAACCCGAAGCTGACCACAATTCTGTGAAATTTTTACGGCTATGTAGATGCTGATATGCCCGTGCCTTCGATCCATCCGAGAAAAGAATCTGTCCATACGGTGTTCGAACCGCACTCGCAGCTTTTCCCTTTGGGGATGGAGATGGAAAATCAATTCGGGCCACCTCTCGCATAGAATTAGGGACATTTATGCTCGATCGAATCACAAACACGCCTTTTACTGTGGAGACATACAACAATCCATCAGCGCCAACTATTGGATAAAGAACTTCACCTTGCGCATTGTACGTCCAAGCGAGCCTCTTACTAAGTAGATCATACGCACTCACATATGCTTTGGTGGACACATACAGAATATAACCATATGTAGACACGGCCTTAAAATCGGATGGAAGAGAGGCAGACCATAACTTTGTGCGCTCCTTTGGTGAGCTACTGATGCGGTATACAGTAATCACATTCTTTCCCTTATCTGAAGGATCCTGTGCAACGTAGACGAAGTGATTAGCATGTCCCACACGAGCAAAAATAGGACTTCCAGGTCTCAAGCCTCGCGCAGCTCCAGCTACTTTCAATGTTTCAACTATCCGTAAAGCAGGTTTAGTGACAGCAGAAACGTCTACAATGTGCGTACAAGACCACCCCTGCATTGTAATATAAATTGCAGTCCCATTTATGATCACGTTGGCTTCCGAAGTGTCAGGAGAAGTGTCACACATGCTGAAGAAAAAACTCTTCAGCACCTCCCCGGTATCCTTTTTCAGAATAGCCGCTGCACGCCCACCACCTGATGCAAGAACGTAACCGTACTTATCAAGTACTACAGGAGCAAATGCAATGCGCGGGGAGTCTCGGTTGGCAAAGGCAACGTTCCACAATGGGATACCATCAAGGTTCATACATCCAAGTGACCCAGGTTGGGAGACAAAAACAACAGCCTTGCCACCAACTTCAGCAGGGGTCACCCTTGCATATCCACTGATGGCGAATTTCACAGTTGCCATATAATAACTCCTTAGACCAATATTTTTTCTTAGCGCGTATACAAAAGGGGCCGATGTAGCGTAGATATTACCATAATTGCCCACGCCGGTCCAATAAACTGTCCCCGAAGAGGTGTCAACAGCAAAGCTAAACCCCTCTCCAAATATCATGACTGAATTGCTGAGAGTATCTTCCTCGCTACGCACCGCAATATGGCCAGTGGACACACCTTGATCTTCCAATAGAATTGTAGATGTGTTAGTATCATACTTCCTTAATAAGTAATCATTGCTACCAGTTGTATAAACAATCCCTTCGCTTCCCGCAACAATCGGGTTAAAATCATTGATTGTTTCGCTAGTTGAGTTGCCGCCAGATATAGGCCATAACATGATCGTGTTGGCGTACGCAAAAACAAACTGCGGTTTCTTGCCTTTATCCTGTACAATGCCGCAAACTGCAGGCCCAGATGCTTCATCGCTTTCCGTGACTATACGCTTGGCATTATAAGTAAATGCCACCATAAAAACAGTTGAACCCTTGTTGCCACATGCGATACTCACGCCAAGTCTATCATTAAAATCATACGAAGAAAAATCAGAACCCTTAGGTGCATTAATGGTGGATCCCAGTTGATTAAGCGAAGCATACTGTACCATTTTAATACCCACTCCGGGACAGATCAACATAATACGCTCACTTTTGGGCATAGAAATAAGATTAAATGCACTATGTTTGCACTCCACTTGAGCTGAGGCGCGTGGTAAGCGCTTAAAATTTTTCAGATCCACGCCATCCACGCGATTGTTTTTATTCATAAAGTACCCGTTGCTACCAATCACAGCACATTTATCATTTTTTGCAATGAGATTCGATTTCCCCACTTTAGAACCTGTGCCGTCATAGAAAATAGTCTGACCTCCACATCGAATTCCAACAAGGACTTTTGTCGCAGATAATGAAAATAAATTTATCCCCTCACAGGAGGTCTGCTCAACCAAACCAGTCCCTGCATGAACAAAAGTACCCCTGTCGGCTCTATCCAAAACCAGCTGTGAAACATTTGTCGACTTCCAAAGGGTTGCTATCCAATAACGTGTACCAGCAAAGCTTTGTGGTGTTTTTGGCATATCCTTTTGTCCTAAAACCCACTCCCGACCTTTTAGCAACGTGATCGGTAAAGCAGCCGGTCTATCACAGCTATTCGGTTTATCATAGGGATTGTAGTTATATGGTTTATACGGTGGAGTCGAAACCGATGGTCGGTTCGGCTTAATACCCTCAAAGTACGAAGCATAGTCAATTAGATTTACCACAGTGGTCATTGTTCCTCCAAATGCCACGCTTGTGTCGCCAATGGTAAATATGTCTGGCTCCGATGAAGCGGCACTCAAAAAAGACAGTATTGTTTCACCTGTAAATGGATTAAGAAAGATTCCACCTTGAAGGCCAGCGGCCACCAGTAATTTTCCTTGCTTTATAACTTTGGACTTTGTGATGGAGACCAGATCCGGTCGCTCCCAAAGGACACGTCCTGTAGATGTATCAAAAGCGTAAAATACGTCACGCGTTGAAACATAGCCAATGCCGTATGGGGCATTCACTTCAACTTTAGAGTACATTTTACCATTGCCTGTGCGTTTCACATGAAATTCCATTCGATCCCGGCAAGGATATCCAAATTCTGCAAGAAGCAACCGATAGGGACCTGATTCTGTCGAAACAAAGATACTTTCATTGTAGTACGTCACCGGCCGAAGTGACGATGTATTGAGGGTGTACGACCAAACCTCCAAGAAATCCTTTACCTGATAGCAAATCAAAGTGTCTGCAGTACTCGCAACGAATATACCAGCCCCAGTGCTCGGAGATGAAATGGATGACACATATTTTGCGTTGATCCCGCGAGCAGTATTTTTTACACTCCCATCATATCCGTACACAACCAAGTCCTCGGACACAACCAAAGCAAAATTTTTACCATAGCGCACATTCGCTGCAGATTTATACACTTGATTCAATGATGATAAATGCGTTGGTGGAGCTCCATTCCGACCGACAAGAAAAGTACAACCTTTGTTCGCTTTATTATTTGAATATAAAAGAAGAGTCATTGATCCAGAACCATCTCCTTGATGGAAGCTATGGTAGCTGGTATCGGTACACCTATCAGGCATTGTAAAAATCATTCCTTTTCCTCCGTTGGGTCGAATAGAACTGATCGTTTCTTTAGCAAAAAAAACAGCGTATCCATGCACAAGTGCGCTGCCGTATACAACGGAATCTGGAATTATGCTAACAGTAGACCGTGAACCACTTACAGCGCGCAGAATGACCTCGGTATTATTGGTAGTATCCCAGCCAGCTAAAAAGCTATCTTTATCACTTAAACCGTAGATTGAGTGCGCCATAGGGGAGCCCCATACCTTTGCATTAACTGGCACAGCGCCCGCCATGTTTCCAGAGCCCATCAAAATAAATCCTTCAGAGCGCGAGAGTAGTGTGGCACGCCGTATCCCATTGCCAAACGCAAAAGATGCGGTAGCAGTACCACGCAAAGGTTCAACATGTACAACCAATGCAAACCCATTCCAAAGCACACCATAAATGTTTTGGTCTATAGTTATGACCTTGAAATACTGAATTGCATTCGCATCTTCTTTGTACTTTCGCGGAAGAGAAATGTTCGCAATTACCAAACCATCAAGCGGTTTCAATATGATGACCCCGTTAGATGTGCCAATTACAAGAGTGGATTTGGAGTCGCCAAGATATGCTGCCGCCCCCAACTGTGCAACCTCACCATTCATTGTGTTAGACCATTTAACAACAGCCGAAGGAGCTTCCGACGTCTCAAAGTTTATCGATGCAACCAAACGTTCAAAAATGGCAATAATATTCGTTGAAGAGCCTCCCGGCAGTGCTGCAAGTACTTTTCCCACATCCTTTGGTATGTCAATGCTCAGTGTGCGCACCTCACCAGAGGCGGAGTAGAGCACTGCAGCATAACCCCTATCCGTACGAGATACACCCATAAAATTACTTTCAAGAGATGTGACAACACCTGCAAGTTTGTCTTCACGTACAACTGCTCCACTTCCAGAGTTTAAAATTGAAATGCTCGATCCACCATAGCAGATTACATAATTGTTAATAAGCTTGATAACACTACATGAACCCACTTTCGCTTTCCATCCTTCCTTTTCATTAGGCAACTTCAAAGATATCACCTCAATACCGGTACGATAGATCCATCGGTTTTGATCCGGAAGGCTAATGAATGACGGCAAGGCCAAAGTGCCAATACCAGTCGATTGAACACTACCAACTGTCTTGCAATCCGACCAGGAATAAAACTGCAAAGAGTTTGGTTTTTGAATAATGAAGTAGTTGCTGTTGAACTCAATAAAATTAACATCTTTAAGATTCTTTCCCTCGCTCAAATCCCAAGAACGAATAACTGATTTACCAGTACTGTTGGGTTTAAAGCAGGTTGCTGTTAGTTTTTGTTTCCCCGAGAGAGACTCCAACTCGGCGATCACAGCACGAGTACGATCTTCCGAAATGAGCGCAGCCTTACCAAACGCAGTAACTGTCATTGGCGGAGATAAAGCCATTGTCAAATCCCCGCGCGGCAAAGGCGGCTGTGGTGGATCAAGTGGCGGCTCACCTGGCACCTCAACTGGCGTAGTTTGCAGTGGTACACGCTTCACCTGTTCAGGAACCTTTAGTGGCGGCAGATTCAGACTTCGAAAAGCGACCATTTTCAACTTTGCTTTTGAATGTGTCACATATGTATTTTTCCAAATACGTTGCTCAGTGATGTCGTTTGGCGTGCGAGACACACTTGTGATCTTTGAACCATCCACAATACTGTATAGATCCACAATACGTTGTTCATAGCCCATGGCAGTTATTTCAATATAAGCAGAACCACTTTCACCGTTCGATTCACCAGTGTCTTGAGGGGAGTACAAAACAATACTGAAATCCAATTCCGATACCATCGCTCCATACGCAACGGGGGCTTCCCACAAACGATTACCTTTTCCTGCATCAAAGGCATGCATTTTTACGGCCGTAAGCAGGATTACTGTGCCCTTGTCCACTTTCGCAGAGATGATGGGCGTAGAAAGAGTCCCTACAGATGCTGAAGAAATGACACGTGAGGCTATCTTCTTCCCTTTCATATACTGAACATTGTATTGCCAGTAGCTGTTTTCATCAACCACAAAAACAGTATTATTATAATACGACATGTGCTTGACCGTACTGGTGTATTCTTTTGGAAGCTTTTCTGACCATACAGTGGTATCGGTACGAACACTACGGCATGAAATAGAATCGCCTTTTATAAAAACAAAAACGTTAACACCAACAACGTAACTTGCGAGATCTTTGATTTCATACACCAGAGCTGAATTTTCGCGAAAGAAGTTTGAATACGCCTTTAATTCCTTGTTATTGTCGCTTAATATGTATCCACTATACTGCGTTGTGCTAATAAACTCATTATCTGCAGCACCTACAGTATATGAGAAACGAGAAGTGAGTGTATCATCCAACTCAAACACGCAAGAATCCGTTCCTCCAAGTGCAACGTAATAATTATCACCCTTCTCACCTCGGTGTTCTACGCTTTTGAAGAAAGTCAGAACTGATGGCTCGCCTCCTTTGTTTTCAACGCAGCCAGTCAAGTTCAATTTCGACACCATCGATCCATCATTCGCACTAAAAACAACGACAGTCTGAAGGGTAACAGCAGCGGCAACGTAGCGCTTCCCTAAACCAAAGTAAGCGACAAACGGTGTGACATCGGGAACAGCACTGCCTTCTTCAAAGAATTTTTGGAAGGTCATCATTGGCTTCATAGGAGACATACCCAAAATATCACTGGTCGTGTCAAATGAGTAGAGTGAAAAAGTAGGAAAGTTATTTTTTTGCAGAGATAGAACTCCACTTCGACCAGCATTGTAAGCAGCGGCAAATTCGTCTTCACTCTGAACTCCAACAGGGCCACTGTACAGAAGCAGCGGGGTTAACGGAAACCCTACCGCGTCTTTTCCGTTTGTTAATGTCACGGAGTTGGGGCCATCAAGATAACCAAATGTACAATCGCTAAACGCGTGCACTGTAGAAAGTTTGATGACGTAATAATGCGCCGGTAAAGAAAGGGAAACAAGAGCGTATCTTCCGGATAGTTGGCAGCCGAGATACATGTTTGCGTCGAATACAGAGCCTGTCCTGAGGGCGGCAATAGTGTCGGAAGGATCGCAGAGTTCCTCATTGGGGTCTATGGGGCCTGTATCAGCGGCGGATGAACCATCACTCAAGGAAAGGGTTCGGTACATTGTTTTTTTCGAAACATACCCAACATGGGATGCCTTGATGACGTGATAGGGATTGTAGTCTGTGTACGATGCCGAAGCCTGTCTGCGGTGTACCTCTGCGTCCCACGCGGGGTTATGTGTGACAGGTGTAAAAATGAGACCTGAATTAGGCATTTCATCTGTACTGTTCCATACGAACTGAGAACCTTCCGCAAGTGCATTGTAGTCAATCGCCCCAATAAGGTTTGGTGTTTGGACGATCAAATAAGTTGGAGATCCTGCTTTCACCATGTACGCAGACAATACATTATCCTCACCGTCATTGAATTGTGCGATTAAAGAACCCTTTTTCTCAATCTTTAATGTCTTGGCATTGATCACCGTGACCAAAATATGGTATGATCTTTCGCTTGATCTCTGTACATAGGCAAGTAAAGGACCCCCGGGATTCTCATCGTTCATGTTAGTTCGCAACATTGTGTTTTCTTCGTTAGAGGTCACTGTTACTGTTGCATTTGGTTTGACATTAGCAGTAAAAGAATTTACATTGTAACTGTCAATGCGTAAATTATTTGATGTTGTCGACTCCACCATAAGATATGTAGACGGCCTCGGGTTGTTTGCTGTAGGAACTGCGGGCGAAGAAAGGAAGAAATCGGTAATTTTATCGTCTTGGCAAATAGTTGTACTCGTGGAAGTGCCGTACATACCAATACAGTGTTTCGTTTCACCCCCGGCAACAGCGATGGCCACGTCATCTCGAGTCTGTGTCGTTGCGCCGCGTTTCAAAACCATCGGCTGCGGGTTTCTCTCATACTTGGGGTAGAAGCTATTCACTACCTGAATTACATTCAAGCGCAAGGTGTTTGATTGTAAATTGATTGGGACGGAATAGTAAAACAATCTCTCACCGCAAAAAAGTAGCAAATGTGGGCTTCTGTTGAATACTATAGTTCCCGATGGAGAAGGGCACTCCGCAATCTGCGAAACTTCTCTATATTCTTTTAAAATAGTTCCATTCGCGTTGCGCACCAGAAGCGACAACGACGTAAATGAAACCTCCAAATAATATATAATACCAATACCGGAATCGTTAATGTACGGCACAACAAGTGCATTTTCCTCTGCCACCCACGACACCGCAGCGGTGATGGGGTCTTCGGCCTGTGAAAACAGTACAGCACTCGAGAGCAACACACATAGCAGCACTGCCGCAAGCAGCCGCAAGCTCGCCCTGAAAATTTGCATACGTTGCTTGCTCTTCTTGTTCCTCCTTCTCACTCGTCCGCTTGTTTATAGTTTCTCGTTAGACCCACTAATTCAATTCTCTCTTTCTTTTCTGTAGATGGAAGAGAAAGCCCTCTTCACTATTCTGACCTCTTTCAGAAACGTTCCTCCCCTTCGTACACACTCTTTGTATAAACCAATTTTGGCCTGTGTTGTATTTAAGCCTAATTCTCTTGTTACGGTTCCTCGTTCCGCAACAGGGCCTTTACTTCCGTGCGTAAAAATAAAATAAAAATAAAAAATGCCGATAAATAAACAAAATTCGTTCTTTTTAAAACGGATTTTTTTATGTCCTGCGCCGCTCAAAAAAAAATGTATGTTCTCGCAACGTGCGTGTATTGTCTAAGAGAGTAGACTATTACTCCACGACCTAGTCTGTAACAAAAAAAAAAAAAAAAAGCTGAGCAACTTCCTAGACACCACTTGCACCGTGGGGTCTTGTTGATATACCTCTATTGTATAGTTTTTTTTTTTTTTTTTGTAGTCAATCCCTAATATATGCACTGAAGTGCCTTGGTATAGGAAAAGATAAATCTAAAAAGGTGTGCCGACTTTGACTGTCCAATACACACCTCCACTATATTTACGCTATTTTTCCTTTTCCCTTTTTACGGGCACTTCTTTCCTACAAAAAGAACACTAGAGTATCCTTCTTATGCTTACTTTAGATCTGGCAAACGAAAAACCAACAAACAAGGAGAGAGAGAGAGAGAGAGAAAGAAAAAAATTTTTTTTTAAAAAACAAAAACAGTAAAGAGACCCCTTAAAAAACAGGCACACACATACACATGCAGGAAAGTGTATTGAAAAGAACCACAAGCGCGTCAAAAGCTTAGAAAGCTAAAAAACAAAACAACTATCAAACATTCTGGGAGAACAAGTGTATAATAAGACAACAGTGAAACTTCTTTTGCGCATCTTCGCGATCGCGTACGTTTGCTTGCTGTTTTTTTTTCTTTTTTTCGTTTCTTCTTTGCTTTCTCCCCTTTGCGCCAAGTATTCAATTTCTGCAAGCGCGGCACCTCAACATTGCAATTGAAGTTGCCTTACATATACCTTATACAACTTCGCCTCATCTCCTTCCTTCTCTTTCACACGCACACAGAAACAAATATGCCACAAGATACATCACATGAGTTGTTTCTCTTTTCATTATCCTCTCCAACTCCCTTGGATTGCTCAAAGCAAGAGCGCAGGGAAACCGAAAATAACAAAAACGCTTTTGAAACAATAGAATAATAATAATAATAATAATAATAATAATAATAATAATAAGGCAAACAAGGGACGCGGAAGGGTTCCTTGAGCACGCACCTGTACATAAAACACACACCAGCAAACCGAAACCGTTATCCTGAGCGTAAGAGAGAGTGAGAGAGAAAGTGAAAGAGAGAGTGCCACTTTAAAACTGCGCCCTCCGGTCCTCAGGAGTGGAGCTTCATTGCCTTTTCGTACAAATACGGATGCATGTCGTCCGGCAGCTGCGACTTCACATACGCCGCGTACCGCTTGTCGTCCGCCTCCGCGGCCTCCACTCGTCTCCTGTGCGCCTCCGCCTCCTCCTCCGCCGCGCGCCTCTCGTTCTCCCGCTTCTCCGCCGCCTGCAGCCGCTGGATCCGCTCCACCCGCTCGCCCTCCGCGCGCCGCGCCCGCAGCGCCTCCAGCCGCTCCGCCCGCTCGCGTGCCGGGAGCGTTCGCATCTCCGCCTGGTACGCGCGCTCCTCCGCCGCGTCGACAAAGCCGCCCCGCGTCGCGGCGGCGCGGCGGACGCCCCGCGGGAGCGGCTCGCCGTCGCCCCCGACCTCCGGGCGCTCCTCCGGCGGCACCTCCGCGAGGGCCTCGCGGCGCCGCAGCTGCGCCTCCGCCGACGCGCGTCGCTCGGCGGACTCCTTGAGCGCCGCGTCCCCGCGCGCCGCGAGGGCCGCGAGAAAACTGGTGCCGCCGTCCACAAAGACGTCCTGGGTGCGCGCCACGTGCCGCGTCCGGTCGCGCTCCGCCTCGTGCTCCACCGCGCAGGCCTTCTTGCACGCGTCGAAGCGGGCCGCGCGCCGTGCGAGGCGGTCGTGCTGCGCCTGCTTGGCCGCGTCCAACCGCGCCTCCTGCGACTCGCGTGCCGCGCGATCCGCCACCTCGTCCGCAATGCGCTGCGCAAGGCGGTCGCGGCGCGAAAGAGGCGCCCGCGCGACGGCGCGGTTTGCCGCAGCGGTCTCTTCGACACGCGCACGCGCCTCGGCTTGTGCCTCGCGCTCCTCTTCGGCTTCCTCCTCCGCGCCGCGCTGCACCACCGCACGCTCCGCCGCATTTTCGCGGCGTTCCCCGCGGCGCTCGTTGATTTGGTACAGTACTTGCTGGAGGCACTCGTTCTTCTCCCGCACACTGCGTGCGCGGGCGTCGAGGCGCCGCTGTGCGTTGCGCCGCTCCTCCTCGTCCTTTCCGCGAGCCGCGAGCTCCGCCTCCGCGCGGCGCTCCGCCTCCTCCGCGGCGCGCTGCTGCGCGGCAAACGCCATCTGCGCCTCGCGGTCCCGCATGGACTCGTGGAGCATGACGAGGCTCCGCAGGTTCCGCGTGCGCGCGTCGTCGCGGAGGGCCTTGAGCGCCGGGAGCGCGAGGCGCTGCCGCCGCTCCTCCGCCTCGTCCGCCTCCGCCTCGCGCAGCAGCGCGTGGGCCGCGGGGGTCATGCCGGCCGTGTCGAGCCACGTGCCCGCGCGGGCGTCCGGGGCGGCCCCGCGCCGCGCCTCCTCCTCCCGCCGCCGCCGCTCCGCCGCCGCCGCCGCCGCCGCCGCCGCCGCCCCCCAGTCGTCCGCCGCGAGCCGCCGGATCGCGAAGAGACTGCTCTCGCTCAGGATCCCCACGCGGCACGCCAGGCGCCCGCTCGCCACGGCATTCGCAAGGCCGACTTTGCGGCGCCGATCGGCCCGGGCGCGCCGGCCGTGGCTCGGGACCTCACCGGAATCCGCGGGCATTCGAATAAGTATGCCGTTTCCCTCTCGCCGGTGCCCTTGCGCCCCTCCCTCTCTCTTGGCTTTTTGTCCTTGGTGAGAATGGGAGAGATAGTCTCTGTGTGTGTGTGTGTGGAGAGTAGCTGGGAGAGTAGCAGAAATCACTTATCCTTGTCTGCTTGTTTGCCTATGCCCGCGACTCTCACTGCTTTTTGTCGCTCCTCTTCCCCTTCAACAACAGCAGCAGTAGTAGTAATAGGAACTAGTACACACAGACAAACCTCTGTAGCGAGTCGGTGTGTTCCTCCAAGATTTTGCTTTCCCCTTTTGTCCTAAACAAATGTTGCCGGTAATCGCTCCTTCGCACAGAACTAATAATATCTTCCGTGAATGACTAAACACTCCGTAGAAAAGCAAGCCAAGTAACTCTAAAGTAGGAAGAGAACACAATTTCCTTTTGTTTTTATCTTTTGTTTTTTGTTTCTTTTTGAGAATCTCAGGTGCGGAACGAAGGTGGTATACACAAGGTTACTCACGCGCACTCCTCTATACAGTAATAAAGCAAGCACTAATAGAATAAGAGTTGAAATACAAAAAGATCATTAAAACAACAAAGAGAAAAAAAAAAAAACGTATACATATATAAACCAATTTGTAATTCTTTTGATTTTTCAGAATCTTTCGCGGTTACTGTCGTCGTTTGTTGTTTGTTTGGTTAACTTGTCTTTCGCGCTTTTCGCACCCCATGTGAAGTAACTTCTCATTTTCGCTTTCTTTTCGTTAGAAATTCACTCTTCTTGAAGTACCGAGACGCTCTGGCAGTTATTATTCCCTCAACGCATGTTCGGGTGCATGAACGGTGACATTCGCGTCGGCCGGGTTGAACTTTAGTAGCAAGTCAGAGACATCAACGTGTGTGAGAAACATTCGGCGGCAACAAAACCGCTCCAAATTAAACGCGTCGAGTGCGTTCTCCTCCGAAACGCCCTCTGCCACAAGGTCTAAGTAGAGTAAATATTTATCCGCAAGCAGATTCCCGCACGTGAAGCAACGTACTGGAATAATCATCCTAAGCTAGAGAAGGCAAACACAATCGGGCAGAATGGACTTGCCTTGTCTATGTTTTTTTTTTCTTTTTTTTTGGGGGGGTTCTTGAAACAACAACAGAGAACATATGAGAAAAAAAAATAATAATACATATATGTGCAAATATAGCAAACAGCAATGTACACAGAATTAAAAAAAAAAAAAAATAGAATCTCTTCAAGTGTCAAAGAAAAAGAAAAAAATTGAGCAGTCACATGTGTAATATATAGATGCATTGTATTTAATAGTGGGATAAAACGCAGTAGTAAAAAGCATATATATATATATGTTCCACTTACATGCAAACGATTAGCTAAGGATAGGCACGTAATCCTTACGGGTCGAAACCCAACGTAAACCCTGAGCACAACCCCCCAATTGACTGAGACCTAATGACCACTAATTGTTATAATAAGGCCCAAAGCAGACACGCAGCTCTTGTCCCTCTTGCGAAGTTTAGTTCGCCGCATGTCAGCTCATCCACTAATACACTTTTGATTTTTTTTTAAATTATTCATACTTCTGTTTTTGTTTTGTTTTCTTTTTTTGAAGGTGAAGAAAGAAGGGATTTACCTTTTGTATTACCTCTGTCTCTCTATCTCTCTCTTTTTTTTTTTTTTCTGCAGGGTTCCACAAGCAGTAACAACAACAAAGCGGAAGCACAATGATCGAGTAATAACTACAATAAAAATAAAGAAAAATTAATATAGCTTTCGCAGAGTCCGTCAGTATTTCATTTATCAATACACAAAAAAAAACTGAGCACTGTGGCATAACCTACCGAAAATACATTCTGTTCGAATATTCTCAATTTCACAAAGTGTTCTTTGCAATTATAATGCCCCCCCCCCTTTTTTTTTCTCCACACCATTAGTTATATATATATATATATACCTATCTTCTTTTTTCTTGTTTCCCCCACCTTCACAATTACGGAATATATTTGACTTATATATATATATATATATATTTATTCTTACAGTCAGCCAAACCAAATCCCCCTCACTTACCTCGTTGCAATTATTAAATAAATAAAGAGCGGCGGGGGTAGGTGGTAGTGGTGGTAGTAAGGGAGAAGGAGAGGACGTCCGCCCCCCCCCAAAAAAAAACAATCACGCAAAGAAAGATTACAAACTAAATTACTCCATTCTTCACGGTTGGATACATCCACGGTTTCACATCAACCAAAAGCTCAAGTACACCAATGACAACCTCTACAAATACAAGCCAAATGACAATCCACTCCAGCCGGACGCCGTGTCGCTGAGAAAACTCTTCCGCAAGCATAGAGAGAATCTCGTTTGCTGCTCCCAACTTGTTGTCGAGACCCTCTGCTCGCTCAACAATCTCAAAACACTCTTTTGTGGCCTGGAAAACCGGTTTGAGATGCGCATTCTCCCAGAAGAAATCGGGTTCATCCATCAAATTCGAGCCACTCTTTAACATCAGCCTATACGAAAGCACTTCTCCACGCAACTGCAGCAAACGCCGCTCTGTTATGTTTGCATGGCCCTCTTCACGCAGCTCACGTGGAAGTGGAGAGCAACTCTCCGTGAGTTCTTGAACCTTAATCTCCAGGTAGTCAATCTTCGCTGACTGCGCAAGAGCGTGGGAGACACATAGCATGCAAACATTACTTGTGTCATAGTCTCCTCGACCAAAAGGAATAAGAAAGTGATCAAATCGCAACTGTTCCTTGAAATGTTCATCAGGCTCAAGAGCTTCTTTGTTCACAAGCGTATAGTCACACCATACAGGATAATTCTCGTTGACTAACTGTGTCATGTAACGATTCACCATGTGACGTGATATAGGGCTGTTCGGCAACATAAAATCGTTTTCAACAATTCTGAAAAAACGCTGATCAAAGCCCCACCAAACAATGGCACCGTACTCAAAAACAAATAGATCAAAGCCAGCCTTGCGCAGTTGGTTGACACCATATGCAGACATGCGAGATCCCGCATGTTCTCCGGGTTTTTCCCCTCCTGTGTTGCTAGCCCCGGAAGTATTCTTATTCGTTACAGTGTTGCTATCTACACCACGACCGCCGTGTGCCGCTAAGTTAGGAATTCCATGCGCATCTTTTGAGCTCATTTCCTTATCAGAAAAACGAATGTGTAATACATCAAAGTCAAATTTAGTGTAATAGCCCTGCGCACTGTAATGTGTCTCGAGAGCACTTAAACGAAACTCATCGGCAACACACACATAACCGACATGTCCTTTTGGCGCGTCACTTTCACTAGGCGCTGCAGTCCCTATTTCCCTTACCAATGTGCGACGATATTTTGCCTTTCGCAGTGTACCCTTTGCTTGGCCTCCTCGAGCCCTGAAATGTTCATACCCGTCGCTGCCGTAGTTCACAGGCGACGTAGACGGAAAGTTTCTAATTCGAGCCGTCAGGTTCGCCTCTCTTTGACCCTCCTGCGTTTGTCGACGAATCACAACAGTTCCATTTGCCTGGTCATAGACAATCTCATTGTGGTAACGTTTTAATTGTTCGAGAATACGAGATTCTTTAGCACCGAGAATGCGAGCTATTTGGTCTACTGTGAGGACGGCATTGCTGCTGTAAACAAGTTCTAATAGTCGGTTGCGGACGTCCACAACCCCCAAGTCCGAATCGCTGTCTGTCATGAACTCAAGAGGACTATGGGTAAAACTGCGTAATTTTCGTTTCTTAAGAAAAGAAGAAATAAAATAAATTAAAGGTGTAAGGCAACAGAAGCAATATATATATATATATATATATATATAACTAATACAAAACATAAAAAATGATGACTCGTACACAACGACTTCTAACTTCTCCTTCAAAAAAAAAAAAGATACACTTACAGTGAAGAGATTAGAGAAAAAAGAACTAACGCTAATTTGTAGAACCTCATGCAACCCACTGAATCATTATGCCGCTACCCTGCCCGTCATACATATATATATATATATATATATATATATATATTTATGTAGCCTCACATCAAATCTGAGGATAATACAAAAGAGTATTTGACTTGTGTAGTTCATCCTTTATAAAAACACCCTCATAAGTGCTTGGCAAGGAATGGAGCAACCACATCGATGAAATCCTTCATCTTTTCATAGTGCACAAAGTGTCCCGCTCCCGCCACCTCAGCCCGTGTAAAGTCAGAAAAGAAAAGTTCAATTAATGCGTCGTCTGCCGAACAATTGTACGGTGACTTCTCACCAAACACAAAAAGTGTTGGCACATCACAACGCATTGGAGCCACCATACTACCGTTACCCTGTTGCTGTTGCTGACCTTGTTGATCTGCCTTGTGCTTGGCAATAAACCACTGACGCAGATCGAGGTCAAGTTTCCTATATTCAGACACTAGAGTCGGGAGGTTACAACGCCAACTCCCCTCCTTAGTCGTAGGGTCAAAGCGCAAATTCGTTAGAACAAAGTCCCGCATGCTTTTTTCCTTCGCGCCTAGTGCCTCCAGTTCCCGTGCCCCTTCGCTAACATTGCGCAGCCGCGAAACATCCAACTGGGCCATCGACTCCAGCGTCTGCACAACGCTCTGCGACAGTCGTGAAGAGCTGCTCACAGATGTCATAGGGGTGACGTCCACCACAATGGCTGCCTTCACGCGCGGCCCCTTTCGCCGGCGACCCGGCAGCGTCGCGGAGGCGTTGGGCGGGGAAGCGAAGAGCACATCACGAAGCGGCTGCGTTGTCGGAAACCCCATCGCCTCATTCACCGCGCGCATCTCACGGCCATAGCCCTGCACGTCGCGCCAGCCGTAGTAGTCCCCGCGCTCGCAGCGGGCCTGCAGCTCCGCCGGGTCGGGGAGCAGCAGCGCGGCCTCGTTCGCGCGGCGGAGTAACATCCCCATCAGCGCAAGGCCGCTCATGCTGTGGCCAACGAGCACAACACCTTCGTCCGCATCGGTCTTTGTGCTTACGGCGATCTGGCGCTGCTGTGCGAAGAATTCCAAATCCGACGCCAACGCAGCGTTCGAGTGTAGAGGAACGTGCGGACTATCGCCGTGGTTGCGCATGTCCAGCAAGTCAATTTCGTGTATCTTCTCACGCAAGAGACTGTGCTGCGCAAGCAATCGCGCTACAGTGGACCAATTGGAGCTGTTGCCCAGAAGACCATGACCAATGATGATACGGGAGGCACGCTTCCCCCATGCTTCACCACGTTGTGTTTTGAATGCTAACCGCTGCATCTCTACGATCATTAGAAAAAAAAAAAAAGAAGAAATAATACAAGATACAAATGAATAAGCACACAGATACTACCATATGATAACAAAGAAACAAAAAAAAAAAAAGATTGTTTTTTTTTTTTTTTACGTTTTGAAAAACACGCCAAGCAAAGTAATAATAATAAAAGAAAAGGATAAGCCGTCATTACAATAACTTCACAATTGCAAAGCTCAAATGCTCAAAACCAATAATATATATATATATATATCCTCTAGCAAATGAGAAATTGTAAAAAGGACAATTTATACTTCGAAAGTACGTGAAAACTCTTCGCTTCAAATTTACATGATACACAACGAGCCGTTCCCCAACTTTCACTTCTTCGATCTTATACAATTCTATAAGTCTGTACCGGTAACCATGGAAACAAACTCGTTGTAATTTACTTTGCCTGTACCATTGGGGTCCACAGTCGCCAAAAGCCGTTGAGCCTCTTCGTGGGACAACTTCTCTGTCCCGTACGATACGAGCGCGTGTTCTAGAACCTCTGTGGAGACAAAACCCGGGGACATGTCCTCCGTCTCAAAAAGTTTGAAGGCCCCCCGCAGTTGTTCAGGTGTATAGTCAGAACGCACGCGCTTTGACATCATCGCAATAAATTCATCAAAGTCAACGCCTCTGGTTGGGTCACTGTTGGCTTCACGAAACGTTTGCTCAAGTTCCTCCTCTGTCGGTCGCAGCCGCAATGTCTCCATAAGCTTTCGCATCTCAGCGCACGCGATGCGACCGCTACGGTTTGTATCAAGCAGATCAAACATTTCTCGAAACTCTGAAATCTCCTGCTCGCTAAGTAAGTTTTTTGCCATATCGAATACACACGCAAAAAAACAAAAAAAAAGTATAGTAAGCCCACTACTGGTTATTAGTTTCCCCTCCTTGCTTTTTGTTTTGTTTGCGTTTACGAAATATTGAAAAAGAAAACAAAGAGGAAAGAAAAAAAAATGAGCAGGATAATATATAGTAAATATTATAAAAAATAAAAAGTAACAATATATATATATATATATCACACGCCTTTCATCCTTGCAATTCCTTCATCTTATTTATTTTTGTGCTCACTTTTTTCTTTGTTTTGTTGATTTAGTTTGAGGATGCAACAGTCTCTGATATGTGCCGTACACGGCCCAGCCATGCCATGTACTCCTCCTGTTCCAAAAAAAACTGCATCTGGCACACATACTCGCAAAGCTGTGCAGAAACTTCCAGGTCTCCCTGCAGGTACTCCAACAACGCCTCCACCATCTCCTTCGACAACTCGCTCACGAACGGTCCACCATAGCACAGTGTGCGACTGTAGTCCCCGCCCCTGTCAAAGCACTCTGTCATGAGCCGATACGCGTCTCCATTGGCCTCAAACTGAAGGCGATTATCCACCAGACTGTCCGCATCCAGTGCAAGCATTGGGTCATCGTAGCTACGCAGTGATTGCGTGCGCTGCGTCGTCAAACGCTCCTGGCGACGGCGGCGTATCAATTCGAGCAGTGCGGGATCACCACGGCCAAAGAAACTATGCGATTCGAGAGCCTCCGCCACGCGCCGCGAGATAAGCTGCACGGAGCGAATACGCATTTCGCTGTTCACGCTTGCGAGCCGCACAAACATGCAAAGTGCATTCTCCTCCACCAATCGCGCTGGGGACGCGAGGGGATCCGCGCCGGCCGCCTGATCCTCTGCCGCTGCTGTTTTCTTCACGAGAAGATCAAAGGCGGCCCACTCGCAAATGTCAATCGTCGGGTCCCGCAACGATGGATCGTATACGCGAAAGGGCGCAAAGAGAGTGAGGTGCACATCGGCTCGAATTGTTTGCGGCGATGCCACCGGCGCGTCGCGCAGCACCGCGCGGCGATTCGCGTCATACTCGACCTCCGCTCTTATCCCCTTTCCACTTTCCCTTCGCTCGCGCCGCTTGCTCAGCGACTGCAGAAAGCTCTCGTGGATGCTTTGATACCGCCGCGCCTGTGCCTCCGCGGCCAGCGCGCCGTGTCGCAGCGCGCGTGACATGACGAAATAGTTTGACCCGGCGGGGTGCTGCACTTTCCACCCGCTTGGCGGCAGCGGCGGGACAGCCGCGGCACCGTCGCTGCTGTCGCGGAGGACCTCCGCCCGCATCTCCGCCTCGGCCGCGGCCTGCAGCCGCCGGGCCGCCGCGCGCAGCCGCTCCGCCGGGGCCGCGGGGTCGACGAGGCGGCCGCGCGGGGACTCCGCGCCGCAGTGCCGCCGCGCCGCAAGGGCCGCCGCGCCGTGGGGGCGAAAGGGGAGGCGGCGCATGCACTCCACACACAAGGCAATAAAGGAGAGAAAAAGGTATAAAGGGAAAAATAATAACAATAATAGTGGGTTGGCAGGTTGGGGAAATGGTGGATGGGAAGAGCAGTTGAAAGAATCCCTTTGGGGCGAAAAGGGAAAGGAAACAAAGGAAAAAAAAAAACCTGTTTGGGATGAAAATGTCAGTCCAAAAAGGCTTTGCTGCTTTACATTACAAAACGTAAAAAAAAAAAAAAGGGGAAAGGAAAGGAAAGGAAGTGAACAAAAAAGAGAGAGAGAGAAACAGTCTTTTTTCGCCTTCCACCCTCTCCCCGCCCCGACTCTCGCGTTTGCTGGCCCACCATCTAGTCCAGCTTTAGAAAAAATACAGTCACAATGCAGTGTAGCGACTCATTTTCGTATGGGACATGTATGACACCGTCGAGGGTGTTGTCCCACAGACTAATGAATCCAGTGGATAGACCCGCACCGGACCGCTGCATAACCACACAGTTGACAATGTATTTATAAGGTTTTTTCATGTCTGCGAGGTCCTTTAAAGTACCCTCAATGATATCATCCACCCAGGTGCTTACCTTTCGTGGATTCCACGACTCGGCCGCAAACTTTCCTCGCAGCATCACTGAGATATCTTCCTGAATAAGTTCACTGTTGATCGCCACGTCCTCGTGGGCTTCACCGCCATGTTCCCCCGAAGCCATCGCTTATCAACGCTTGAAGTGTTCTTTTTTTTTTTTTTTAATCAGCTACTTTATTTTCTAAATCTATACAGAATAATCCTAACTTTATATATATAAAGTTCTAATTTTTCGAACAAAAAGAAAAGAAATAAAAAAAAAAAAACGAGTCGGTAGGATCTTGACAAGAAAGCGTAGTAGTTCTACATCTCTACTACTGTATATTGAAGCAGTCGCAAAGTAGCTATAATGACCTTATATAAATATATATATATGTAGAGAGAAAAAGCAACAGCATTTTACTTATGTCACTGTTTACTTCATTATCCACAGGAAACGTGCATAGTATGGAAATCCACTTTACGAAGGAACAATAACAACAACAAGGAAACACTATTTCAGACTTCTGTCCACAGGCAGGTAATGTGAAAAAAAAAAGCTACTAGATAATTGCAAAATGCCACAAAAAATGCATGCAGCCCTCACCGTTTCCTTTTCTCTTTTACGATAGTTACCATCCATACTCTGTACTCATTTCAAAATATAGTTCAAGTAACACTAAAAAAAAAAAAAAAACCTAATGGCAATCTGAAAGGCAAAATAACCAAATAGTAACAGAAAGTGTTTTAAAAAAAAAACCCGAGACAAAAACTGAGTAGCTCTCTTTTGGTGTAGTTTGAATCTTGCACAGATAAGAGCATTCTGGAGGAGTTCTCCAAGTTGAAGCAAACACTGCTGCCCATTACAATTCTTCTCGACGATACATTCTTGGAAGAATTATTCCACTTTTTTATTTTTTTCTCTAGTACCTTTAATATTCCCGCCCATTACTGACGGGGTACATGCGCATTCTACCTAAGTGTTCCATACTTCTTGATTTCATTTTTTTTTTCTTCCTCTTTTGTTTTCTCTACATGTACAGATAAAGTTAAGAAAACCCACGCAAACATTTGGCCTACTCCATGGAAGGTGGTAGTGAGTCATTCCACGCGCAAACCTTTTACCTTTTTATTGTGCACTTTTTTTTTCTTGAGAGAGAGAAAACGCATTTTCATTTATTTATTTTTTAATTCCGTTCTTCTATTTCTTGTAGGAGTGTAAATAAGTTTTCTTCACTTTGATGTCCACATTTTTTTTTTCCAATCATTATCCGTTTCAAAGCTTTCAAGTGTTTCTTGGTCAACCATTCGCCTTCAGCAAAGTAAATATTACTGTTTGAGGTAAATAATATCCCCTCCTTTAGGCCCATTGCCAATGGAAATCACCTCCGCCCGCGTGAAATGCTCCACAGTCGAAATGAATTCACAGACTCCTCGCGGTAGCGGCTCATCACGCCTACGCTTAGTCGCGGCGATAGGTGAACTTTTCCAACCATCAATGAGTTTTACAATCGGATGGCAGTGATAGAGAACCGCCTCTCCAGGAACGGCATCACCGGCTTTGATAATATCTCCATTTTTATACTCACGTCCATTGATGTTCACGGACTTATTATCGGTATCATAATAAATGTAGGCAATCACAATGCCAACTTTGTCATAGTCATCTCCACGATCAAGTGCAGAGATGGATAGATAGGGTCCTTGGACCGCGTTTACCTCATAATGTAGTACGCAGTCAAAGAATCCACAGACACGTGGCTTCTTTGTCACAGCACCACATTCCTGGTGATGGCGCGAGGATGCAACAGCCATAGCCACACCAATGTTATACTTTCCGGAAGCGTCTTCAAACTCAATAGGCTCGTAAATACCATTATATCTGGCATTTCCGGGATTGAAAGCTTTTTGATAAAACAACCTTTGAATACTTTCAAAATCTACACACATATTATTTGGGAGACCATTTAGAGTTTTTACATTATGTGCAGAGAAAAAGTCCTGTGGTACAAAGCTGCTTGGATTCGCGCCAACCCCAACGCGGCTGCTACCTGGCGCCTTGTGCACGTTAATGACAAGCGTGCTATACCTTTGGAAGTTAAACTGAGATGTCGCGAGGAGACCTCCTGCTGTTGTATCTGCTGAGGTTGTGCTCTCCCAAAACTTTTCACGAGCGTTGCTTAGCCAATAGGATTGCGGGCCCTCCAGTAAGAGTTTTTCACCTCGCGCCAAAGCGGTACGAAGTTCGTGAGTCACATCACACCTTGATGGAAACTCCTTGTTGTTTCGAACACGATCCGCATAGAGTTGTACAAGGAACTCAACCTTATCTTCTGCGCGAGCAAAGTCTATGACATAAGAAGGCACTCGTACAACGCCATCACAGTTTTCTGCTTCACAACGCTCCACCACGTCAGCATCCGAAAGACCCTTCAGCTTCAGTAGAGCGTCATACGTTTCCATGTCCTTTGCCAAACGAGCCCGGAGAACAGACGGGTCATTGAATATATGGTCAAGACGGGCTCCACGTTTTGTAACCTTCGAGGCGTGAATAGGGGACATACCCTTTAGTGTGGAAGTGTTCGGCGGTGACGAAAGCAAGTCGAGTAACTTGTGGTATGGGGTCACAATAATGACATTTCCAATAAATAAACTTTTCTTATACGGGATATTTGCCTCAATAAGTTGTCCAATCTCCTTCTCCATAAAACTAATCGGGTCCATCACACACTCAGGTCCAACATAATTACGTTTTCCCGGCGTAAGAATTCCAGATGGAGCCAGATTAAAAACAAATTTTCGACCCTTTTCGTCAATCACAGTGTGTCCAGCATTTTCACCACTGTTTACACGAGCAATACATGTACAGGCTGGATGTTGAGACACAGCATCAACGGTTTTTCCTTTCCCTTCATCACCAAAAAAAGCGCCCGCAACCATTATGACTTGGTGCTTTTCAATCAAAGGATGAAGCACTTCGGCCAAAGGAGCTTCCGCATAGTTTTTGATTGTTGTTGGCTGCTTAAGCTCAGGAATCGGTTCCACTTTTTTCAGGTACTCGTACACAGCAGCCTGTCTTTTATTGGTCTCGTAGGTGTAACCCTTTTTAGAAGCTTCAGATTTTTCAGCTACCATATTTTAATTAAAAAATCGGCCAAAAATAATATATATCTTTTCTTTATATATCTGTATTTTTCGATCGCCTTCTTCTTTCCTTAATCAAAACGTTTCTTAAACTTTGAAACGTGAGAAACAGAAAAATACAAAGAATAATAATAGGTTGCTCAAGAAGCACAAATACAATATATATACAATTCTTTGCTCAAAAAACATAAAAAGCGTTTGGTTGAAACGTTTATTGAAGTTCAGTCATCATGACTCAATGCTTCAAAAGCCACACGATACAACGTATCTCCTTGCGTCCTCAAACCAAAAATGGCGCAGTCATGAGGTGCCTTGTCTTGTTCCCTCGTCTTTACTCATAACAATACCTATCTGCCGGGTTAAACTCTGTGACCAGACCGCGAGCAAAGAGATTAGGGTCTTTGAAGCGCTCCGTAGCCTTTGCCACACGCATAACACGCTCCCTCCAGTGAGGCTCTTGCATAAGTTCTAGTTCTGCCTTGTAATGAGGATTCGTGGGCACCATGGCAGATGCCATTCCGCGCCTCGCCAGGGCAAGTCGCATCTGACGACTACGGTGTACCTTTTGAATGTCAGGTTCTACGCAAAGCCATTTGTACCCGGGATGGATACGACTCTCGCGAATAGTCATCACTCCCTTCGTCGTCGCGTAAAGAGTAAACGTGTTGGGGTCCATGCGCACATTCTCACCTGGGCGGTACTCGGGAAGACGAGTATGACGATCTTGCCCATAGCGCCGTCGCTGTTCCTTGAGCTTCTCAATGGGTGTCACTGGGGTGCCAGGAACAACGTGAAATATCTTTGCTTTGCGACGCGGATGACCGGCTTGGTTTCTAGCATTACCAGCAGTAACCTTACTCGCAAAGCGCAACTGCGATAGGCGAAGCATTTAGAAATTATCGTTTAATTCCCATGCAATAACTAAGAATAAGATAAGTTGCTATTAAAGAAAGAATCAATGCAGTTTCAAAAGAAAAAAAAAAAATGTGTATTAGTTTTATCAAGAGAGGGGAGAGAGATGTGGATAGCGTAATTTATAGCACAAAGGCGCGAATATTTCGATTCTCGTTATTTTTCTTATTTCTTCTCTTTTCGTCCTTCTCTTTATTTGTATCTTAAGATGAATTAGTTTTCCGTTGCGCTCCGCTTGCTTAATTCCACACAGACAAAAAAAAACAAAAAAACATAAACTGGGGAAAAGATCAACATCCGCTTAAATGCCAGCATCACATCTTTGCTTTACTGGTTCTGTGAGTCTTTTAATAAAAAAAAAAACATGCCTTGATTTTATATTCATATGAGTCCTTCAACATGTGCTATTTGTGCATTTAAATACACATTAAATTTTTTTTCTTTGCTTTACAAGTGATCGCAACTTTGATATATAAAAATATATAAAAACGTAAACAAGAGGGGAGTAGTTCAGATCGCAGTCATGCACCCAAAACGGCCTAGTAGAGAAGAAAAGTGTCTACTGTTTTTTTCTTCCCTTACAGGCAACAGTAGGGCGCCTTTGTATACGCACTCTACAGAATTTTCCTTAATGCTTCCTTTTGTCATATTCCCCTTTTTTTCTTTTTTCCTTATTCAAACAAGTTACGGAAAGTCGGTCAATAAAAAAAAAAAAAATGCGACCGCCTGTGTAAGGGTGAGGGGAATACAGTGTGGAAGAAAATAAAAGAATGAATCAGAGAAAGGCAAACGCCCAAATATTAAAAAAAAAAAAATAAAGATCAACAAAGCAAAACATATAAAAAAGCTTTGAAGTACATTTATATTGTTAACCTGAGCTTTTATTTGGGCAATGTCGGTGAGCAAAAAAAAAATGTTCAGCGGTCATTGCTGATATAATCGCGTCTGTATCGTTAGCTTTTCTGCCGCTCTTTTAATTCTGCTGCTATTACTCCATTTTCCTCCTTTGCTTGGTCTCTCTCTATGGCAAAAAGAAAACCACAAGAATGGCAACAAGAGATGCCACAGAAGCACCACCCAATAGCGCAACACCCATGAGCTGTCCGGCCACAACTTTTTGGCCCACTGTAACGAGTCCCGGGGTGATCGGGCCATACACCATCGTAAGCGCACCAATGTAATTCGTGAGGCCAACGAAAAACATAATAATATATGGGGCAATATGCCCAGGGATTTGCTTAAAGATGCACAGGAACATAAAGGGTATAAATAGAAAGCGGAGCAGCGACGCGATGATTACAACACGGCGGGACGGCCAGATCCTTTTGATGGCCGTCAGCAACCGACCCGTGGCATCCCCACAGTTGTACATGAGGATGGCAATGGTAGCAAACCATCTGTCCCTGCGATCAATCGGAATAATAAGGCTGGGAAAGATGAATAACGCGAGAAAGAAAGAACAGAAGCACGCAATCTGCATGGGATAAATTAACCGTATAACCGGCATGATGCTAGTCGCCAGCATCTGCTGCGACGTCGTCATGTTAGTTTCATCAACAGCACCCGCCAGTGTACTGTCTTCGGTACTTTCAGGATGGCTTTGCTTCTCGCTGTCACGACTAAAAGGCTCCACGATATTACCCTCTGCCTCCGCCGCTTGTGCAGCTTCCTCCTCTACGCGACATTGGCGTCCAAGCACACGAAACTCAGCGACGTGCTCCCTGGCAAAATAGCTATAACGCAAGGAGAGTGTCATACAGAGCGAAATGAACATAATTGTCAACCCAAGCGAGAAGTAAATATGTGATTGTGTGAGAATCGATTCATACGTATGTTCCATGGATGCCTTAATAACACACTGAAGAACAGAGGAGATAAGACCAGATGAACCACAACCAAACATTACTGCGGTCATGAACTTGGGTGGCAAGCTTCCAGCCAACGCATAGGCGGTCCCCTCCAAATACGCCTTTCCAGCACCTGCCAAAATAGTTACCGCAGCAAACACACCAATGGCAACGTTCTGCGAAACATTTCCTGAGGGAAGGATAACCAAAACCAAGAGCTCAATCATCATAAGTATGAAGGAGAGTAAAAATCGAATATTCAGTGAAAGCGAGCGGACGGCGCGTGTTAAAACGGTTGGTGCAACAATAATCTGCGTGACAAGTGATATAACATTGTAAAATGTTAAGATGTTCGCCCAAAAAAACGGAACATTCGGCAGTGCGTCGGGATCACCGGCAATATACTTGTAGTAATCAACAAGGAAGGCTGGCGCAGACATTATCGCCTTGATCGGCATAAGCAATGAAATGCCCATCAATACGCATGTCACGTAAACGTACACTTCGCTCATAGAGGAAAACCCCAAGAACATCGCTGACGAAACAGGAGCTTGACCTGAAATCTTACCACTTGAAGTGGGAACTATCAATGATAATACGCAATTGGTGTAAGAAAAATAAAAAGAGGAAAAGTTGAAAAAAATGCATGTATATTGGCCTTATTTGTCATGATGTGACCAAAATGAGAGCTTAATTAAGGTAGTAAAAGCATGTTCAAAGTTTTTTTTTTTTTT
>JASANW010001432.1:0-61576 GCA_030849725.1 Trypanosoma boissoni | reverse complement strand
GACGCTCAATTGACACGATCTCGCCAATGCGGCCACGGTTAGCGCCACCGGTGACCAGCACCACCTTGCCCTTGCCGGTCTTGACCAGGTCGACAACCTTCTTGTCCTTCACGTTGTACACCAGCGTGTCGCCACGGTGCGCGCGCGGATCCGGATAGCGAATGCGATGTCCATCATGAGTCACCGCAACGGGAATACGGCCGGTGGTCGTGTAGATGTTCTCCACCTTGAGCATCTTGATGTTCGCTTCACTCTCGCTGATCTTCACCAGCGAAAAGCGGCCCTTCACGTCGTACATGATGCGGAAGCGGTCACCCGTCTTCGGGATCTCGACAACATCCATAAAACCAGCAGGGTACTTGCTGTCCTTACGCGGCTTGCCATCGACTGCCACAAGGCCCTGGCGGAGAATCATCTGCGCCTCACGGGCATTCAGTGCGTACTTCAGGCGGTTGCGGATGATGATCAGCAGCGGAAGGCACTCGCGCAGCTTGTGGGGTCCAGGACGGGGACGAGGAGCAAACACGCCCGTGAGCTTGCTCAGCATCCAGTCCTTGGGGGCATACAGGCGCTTAAGGTGCTTCTTGGCCATTTTGGGGAGGTTCCTATATAAGCATATTTAAAGATGTAGATAAGAAGCAGAAATGGGCGAGAAAAGAATTCGCTTAGTCCAGATGAACAGAATACAAACAGAAGACAGTGTGTGGAAACTTATTCTCCAATCTCCTCCGTCAGATTAACTGTTGAAAAGTACTCAACTCTTAAAACTTTTTTTTTTTTTTGAATTAACATCAACAGCACTTGTTGTGTACTCCGTATTCTAGCACTTAACTCTTTTTTCCTATGGAATAAAAAGCGACACTCCTACTTCTTGTTCACTCCAAAAAAAAAAAAACCAAATATAAAAAATCAAGTTATCAAACCTGTAGTTTCGCAAAAAATTAACTGAGAAAGTTTAGCTAACTTGTATGGCTCTTTTATCGCCGCCTGGGTGAATAAATAGGCGTCCTTTTATAAACTCAAGAAAGGTTTGATTATTACATTTTTTTCTTTTTTAAATAAAAGTAAAAAATTTTAAGCTCCAATTCATAAACAAAAAATAAACATGAACGGCCTTTTTGTGTGCTTCTACTCGCGATGCTTGACAAAAAAAAATATTTAATTTTCTAACTGTAACATTCATCAGTAGAGCACAATTGGGGGTGATGCACATATTTGCCTGAGTATGACGAGGAAAACACACAAAAAAAGAAGAACTCTCCTACATGTCTTATGCTCGGTGTCTTATCATGCCTGTTTCCCTTTTTTTTTTTTTGCGGTTCATCTATTTTGTGCGTTTGTTTCCGTTTAGAGATAAATACGCAGCTGTTAAAAAAAAACGTAAAAGCGCATAAGGCAAGGCAGGTATGGTTACAAGGGCATCTTTCATATTGATTGTTTCTTGTCATTCTTTGACTCACAGCGCCGCTCAATTGAAAAGAGAGTGGGTGGATTGCCATCATCGCACCAGTCATCCAGATCCGTGAGTACTCCCTCTCCTGAGTCACTTTTATTAAGGGTAACAACAGAGCGTAAGTCAATCGTAACAACTTCATGCCGAACGGTATTACACACAGAAATTAGCCTGCCGAAACCCAGAACTAAGTCTTTTGTTTCACTCATAACCCCTTTGCCTACTACAACATTATACAGCATCCCACTCGTTTCACATTCCTTCATTATACCATAGTTAATAAGGCCGCACGTCACATTCTCATGCTTGGAATTTCGCACAAATTGTGTCCATCCATTTGGCTGACAAGCAAAGATTGTATTTGTTGCATCAGATATGATCACGTGAGCGTACTTTACGTTTTCCAAGACGGTTGATAAGGCACCCATTGTGTGATCAAAACGCCCTCCAAGCGCCCCGAGTGCCACATACGTCGGCAATTTTCTGGATTCGGCACGGGACGCTTCCGCACACAAGCCACTCTCACGCTGCTCGTCAATATCTGACCCTGTATCTCCGATATCTTTAAGAATAGCGCCACCAGTTTCCAGCAAAGAGACACCACTTGGTGAGTACAAAACATATGACGGAATGCTTGCCGGTACATCAGGAAAACGGTTTCGTAATAAATTAAGAAGTTTTACCGCTTTTTGAAAGTCAGTTGTCATTTGGCAGCGCACAAATATAAGAAACGGATGTGCTTGTCGAGTCGATTGCGGTGCTCCCGAACCCGACAAACCCATTTGCGCAACAGCTTCCTCTGTTAAAGATGTAAAGGCGGCAAGTGAGCTGGTGTACCTGTTGTGAATAGTATCCAACAAATCTGCAGGAATATCCTCCACTGTAGCATATCCATCCACTGACGCCATTATATGCTGCTCTGTGCCGTCCCGGATATTTACTGGTTCGTACGAGTCCATGTCGCCAATGACAGCATCACACAAGGGAAACATGGAAAAAAGAGCAAGCTCCTTAGACTTTGCAAGATTTTCACCAACGTACGAGCGAATTCTTCGGTATGCCCCATCAGCGCAGACGAAATAGCAAGGATTGTGTTGCGCCTCTTTGGAGTATCGCCGGGTGCGGAGAAGACGGATGTATTCTTCGCACTCCCATGCCCCACATGTAGGACTGTTAAGAAGCACTACTCCACACACCTGCTCCGCGTTTTCATAAAAGTCATGGTACACCACTTTTCTATGTGACAATACGCTCATTGAAAAAAAAAAAAATGATACTTATTCGCAGCTTTCCTGAATAGTTTTTTTTTTTTTTGTATCAAAAAAATAAAAATAAAGCAAATGAATCAAATACGAGACAGCTCATACTTTCAAGAAAGGCATTGACAGTGGGGTTGAGTAGGTATACTTCATCGACAAAATTGATTTTCATGCATTCAGAAGGATCAAACAGTATTTCAACAAGGTAACCAGAAAAAATAAGCGCATTATTGTCACCGCCATTAATTTTTAAAACGAGGAGCGCTGAAAGAGAGAAACATACACACAAAATAATTTAAGCGAATAACAGAACGGTTCCACAGAATCTCTTTTACGCTTTAATAGATATCCTCGCCTAATGCAAAGTCATAGCTCACGATGGCTTTAGTAAAAATGGGTATAATTGTGAACATACTGGCGCCCACTGTCCTACCATATATCCTGAGTATAACTGCAAATAGATTTTTCATAACATCATCTTGTAGTCCACCCGGATCGCTAAATGCGCAAACAATACACCACTAGTAGAACAAGAAAACATTGCAGAAGATACAGCATGAATAGCAGTAAATATAGTGAATCAACACCTCAGCACCTCAGGTGCCTTACTGTATAGGGGAGAACTTGTCGGATAAGAATAAAAGGGGTATTTTCGTCATCTCGAGCTGCACAACATACCTTTGTCAATCACTACTACAATAAGTAATTATAAGGCATACAAACGAAATAAGTTTCAATTCAACAACATATACATTACATATAATAAAGTTTGCAGATGTATAAAACAGCATTGGCAATAGCTAGCACGCCATTCCTGGGTTTCCTTTGCGCTCTTTATAAATCACATTGGGTGCCTAGGCATATTAAGCACACAATCATGTTTTTTTTTCTTTTAAAAAAAACTGAAGAAAATAAGCACATCATAATTCTGGAGCACAATCTTGCGTTTAGAAGGCTCATCATTTAAAATAAACTCCGCCCTCCACATTCTGGATTAAACTTTTACACGTGATAATGTTTCTAATAACAAGAGTAAGCAATCAATTACAATGCCCAGATTTTTCTTAATGTATTCAATAAAAGCTATTTTTTTTTTTTACTTTTTTGCGTTAGATATAACAAAAAATCAAGCAGACAATCCGAGACACAACACTTCTGCTCATACAACACAAAATACGGTACGCACTTCAAAAATTCACACAAAAGTGTTCGTTTTCTATCAAAATGGCAGTGACAGGAAACCTCAAACCCGCTACAGGCTTCCTTGATCTACACCCATCTCGGCTAATCTCTACCACATTTATTATTATTTTACATTCTTCAACAAACCAAAACTCAAATGACGCACAAAGCCACGGTCCAAGATCGCAGAGCAGATACTAGAAGCCCAACTTTGTGTTTTCGTGCTGCAGCTTTTACGAAGGATCCACCCAAACGTTCCATAAACAGCAAACAAACAAATAACAGCTTGCAGCCTTTCCAATGCGCTCTATTATAGGCACATCTGGCAACGTGTACAAATAAGAAAGACAAGGCTGCAGAAAAAAAAAGAGCATCGAAAAGGTACATAGAGTAGCTTTTGCAATCAATAATAGTAATCTTGCGCCGCTGAAAGTTAATGTAAAAAAAATGGACACATCCATTTTTTCTTACGCAACAAAACTTTCTGTGTTTTTTTCAAATGATAAATTTGAATTTCCATTTTCCATAAAATAAATTGCACAAAAAACTTCACCTTAACGCAGTGCAGGCTATAGCCCTGATTTTTTATATAAGAAATCCATAACTTAAAAAAAAAAAATTCCCGTGCATCAGTATTACCTCCCATCGGTTCAAACGGTAAAATTTGAGGATATCCTCCTTTAAAAGCTATTACATCCAGATCTGGACTTGCTGGGGGTATCGAGCGACTAAGCTGTTTCACAGCTGTTCTATGGCCACATATATTTCTCGATCACGAGGTTGTTTTACTACAAAGCCAATGCTGTGTTGCAATCTGTAATAACTTATCTTGCCTTCGTTATGGAAGGTATCCTGGTTTCTTTCATATTCTAAAAAATTCGAAAGGAATCTTTAACCACAATTTTTTTTCATATTCTTTTCTCTAATTCTAAGCCTTCAGTTTCCTTAGAAGTATCCTGCATTACCTTTGTAATCCCATTAAACGTATCCTTATATTTTTATCGTCATATGATACCCCATATACCTCATCTCCTTCTTGGCACAATTATCGCACACTACAGAGCAAGAACGTAAAGAGCCGTCAGAAGTGCATAACAGCATATGCACAGCGCAATAACCTGGTAACCGTATTTTCTCTTATACGAACCATGCGAGAGAATGGAAACTTCAAAGCCGTCTGCTATCGTAGGAACACCACATGAAGAATATTTTTCAAGAGTACCAAGTGCACAAATACTTATAGCTCTTCAAGATATAAAAATTGTCTTCAACATCACCACTGCGTCATCAGCAACGAAATTCATCACCATCATAGCTCAACTACAAAGTTTAAAAAGTTTTTGCAGTTAACAGCATCGGACTTAAATAAATAGATATTTGTATATTAAGAAAAAATCTATAAAATTCCAAAAGAAAAATCTTATATATAAAAGATAAAAATATTTACAAAGTATCCCAATCCGTTTAAACTGCACAGATTTAAAGGTATTATAAAAGTAAAGTAACATGTAAATTAAAAATATTGAGCAGAAATTTTCTTCTAAAGTGTCATTTTAATATTTCACTAATCGGGAATTAAGCTTGTTACGTAACCGAAAAAAAAAAAAAGTCAGCAAACAAGATTACAACAATGACATAAAATAAGTTATATATATATATATATATATATATATATATATAATTAATTAATCTTCTCAAGATTTTTTTCCAATTGGTAAATTTTATTCATAATGTAATAATTCATTGGGTTGCATTAGCAAGAAAAGAAACGACAGCTTTAGCGTCACGATTCGCCCATGAAGAATTATTACAAATACCCTCTATACTCTGTTGAAAGTTTAATGTCATTCCCCATTTTTCTTGTTCATCAAGACCATTCCAAAAAGTCTCTAATTCAGAGACGATTGACGCATCAGATCCTTCGCCCAAAAAAGATATTAAACGCCCCAATATAAGACCCGGAAATTTCTTTCCGAGTGAGGGCCACATATGCACAAGCTCCAAAGCAAAATCCTTCGAGGTTCGTGGGTTAGAGGCGAGTCCGGCAAACACATGCATAGCGTCCTGAGATCGAACTTTATCTGACAGACCAAATTCAAACAGTTCGTGTACAATAAAATCAAGCTTAGATGAAGCAAGAGCACGAAGGTAATGTGTTCTTTCCATTGACTCTGTAGCATTTCCTGCCAATGTTTTCACTTCTTCAATAGCAGATCGTCCGCGCATTTTTACGTACACTGACACCGTTGTAAGGCGAAGATCCGCAGGTATCGGAGTCTTTTGGCGTGAATCGTACATTGCCAGTGCGTGTGTAATTACATTTTTGTCTTCAGCAGCAGCAAGACGACTGAAAAGAACTCCGCGCAATTGAGCTGACAAGTGATCATCATCAGGTTTAGGATCAAATCCCAGCTTTGCAAATGCGTTAGAATACAGATTTCGACAGAATACATTAAACGATTCAATAGCTTCTTCACCTTGTGTTGCTACTATATTCCGTACGTCATTCTCAAAATCCGCAATCGTACACCATACCGTATAGTCGTCTTCGTTCACGTATGACAAAATAAGTTTAAGGGCATCTACGGTATTGGAATAGCCAGCCCGAGCAAAAGCATGATAATCCGAAATAATTGCTAGTCGGTCAATTACAGTTAACTGTTTGGAAGAAATTGCTGGAAGCAAAGACAAAAAGAGTTCTTTATCTTCATACAAAACCCGACAAAAAGCCGACCGCCCACTGTTAACATACATCCATGAAATATGAGGAATGGAAAAACAATTTTCCCGTTCTTCCAAAACATTTAGTCTTTGTAAGCCACCTTCAGGTGTCGTGACAAGAAGAGGTATTTTCCAAACGGTTGTATTTTCGACATCTGAGCTTCCAACAGATAGAAAACGGCTTTGGGCAACAATAAGTTTTTTTTTATCAGAACTTGAGGTTACCTTCAAGTAAGGGTAACCTTGCTTACCTGTCCAATACTCTAAAACAGGTGCCAAAGACTTACCTGCCGCGTTTCCCAAAAAATTCCATAAATCCACTGTTTTGGCATTACCAAATGCAAAGTGTTTTAGGTATGCCGCCATGCCCTTTTGAAATGCCTCATCGCCAATATAATTGATTACCATACGTATGATACTCCCACCCTTGCTGTAGCTGATGGCATCAAAAATACTGTCAATTTCTTGTGCAGCTTGAACATCCACTTCAACTGGATGTGAGCTTTTTAAGGCATCCAATTCAAGAGCTCTAGTGATTTCTGAGCGAACAAACTGAGTCCAAACTTGCCATTCAGGAAACAGCTTATCCACGGACCAATATTGCATAAATGTTGCAAATGATTCATTTAGCCAAAGTTCCTTCCACCATTCCATTGTCACAAGATTGCCAAACCATTGATGAGCCAGTTCATGAGCTACCACCAAAGCGACATGCTGGCGATGAGAAGCACTAGAAGCTTCATCACAAAGAAGAGCCACTTCACGATACGTTATAAGACCCCAATTTTCCATTGCTCCTGCAGCAAAATCTGGAACCGCAAGAAGATCAACTTTAGGTAAGATATAATTTGATTCGAAAAATTTTTCATAAAGTGGCAAAACTTTGGAAGTTACATCAAGAGCAAAGTGTCCTTGAGATTTTTTTCCTTCAGGTGTATAAACACGCACAATTGTCTCTTCTTCATTACCGTTCACTTTGTGTACTTTTTTAATACGTCGTTCGATATACTCAAACTCGCCAACTGTCCAAGCTAGCAAATAGGTTGACATCACAGGTGTAGGCTCAAAAAACCAACGCGTCTTATCACCATTCTCTTCCTTTTTGTTGTGTGGAGTATTGGCTAGTACCATCATATCCGAGGGAGCCGTCACATCAAGAAGAAAAACTGCCTTCACCGCAGGCTCATCCCAACAAGGAAATGCGCGGCGGGCATCTACAGATTCAAACTGTGTCGTTCCCATATAAGCCTCTTCACCTTTTACGGTATACTTGCTTCTGTAGAAACCTGCAAGCCTGTCATTAATTATTCCCGCGTAGTCAATAGATAATATGACTTCGCCTATAATTTCCTTTTCTAGAAAAATCGTTGCCTTCATTTCAGTCTCGTTTAGGGAAAGTTCATTCACAGGAATTTCTTTGATAGACAAAGGGTCACTCGCCGTTGTAATTGTTATTTTGTTGAAGGTAATCTCGTTATAATTAAAGGTAATATTTTTTTGTGACTTTACTGCAGTAAGAAAGATCTCTACATGTCCTTCAAATGTAAATAACTCAAAGTTCGGCGTAATACTGAGTTTATAATGGTGCGGTTTCGGATCAGCCGGAAGTATGTTTCGTTCTGTAAACGCCATTTTTTTTTTTTTCGAGATTGCTAATTATAAATCTAAAACTCTAAACAAAAAAAAAAAAGAGATAAAACAAAAAAAAAAAAAAAGAACTTACATATTATCAAGTTAACCATTGATGGTAAAGGAAAAAAAAACGGCCACAAAAAAGCAAGGAATAGTATATATCAAAAAAAAAAGTAGAATACAAGTTTTTTAAAACAATATTACCAGTTGTTGCAAAAAAAAAAAAAAAACTAAACATTTTAGAATATAACTACAAAACAATTAAAAGCTTTTAATAAAATTGATGCAAAATCAGAATTCAGAAGTGTGCACATCAAAGGTTTAATATAACACAAAAATATTGATCCATAGAAAAAAAAAATCATTACACAAGCCGGAACACTCACATGGGGAAAAAACAATTCATGAAACACCTTTTTCCTATAATACGTAAACAATCATTGCTAGCCGCGCTTGTTAGCACATCCATCATACTTGAGATAGGTTTTCACTACAAGCAAAATGTGTTTCTTTCCAAACATTGATCCCTCTACATAACAACAACATAAACTTTGCTTACAACAACCTAAATCTTACAATTGTAAGCAACAAGGTATCAAATATGTTCTCTTCGTTTCTGTAGAGAAAAAAGATCAATATTTTTGGAATTGTTGGTTTTTATCAACACATCTTCTTCAATTGTTTATGTTTGTTCGCTCTCAATAATCAATTACTCTAACCTCTTAATTCCCTCTCAAGCGCTTCTATGGAGATACAAAAACGGTTAATTATATAGATCATGTTCCATTTTTTGTGAAATAACAGTTGATAATAAAATATGTAAACAATTTAACTATTTTATTTTATTTTTTCCTTTGAAACACATAAAAAAAATTTAAGCACCTAGTAGGCAAGAAATTATCCATAAAGACAGTCTTGTCACCAGGCACAATAAAAGCAACCCGGTAGTGAGAGCAGACATCCACAGATCTATTAATAATTCATCATGTGTATATACTTCCTTCTTGGCTTCAACATTGCGGACTCCAGTCAAATTTTCTCGTCTTTTAAGAAGATACCGGTTGCCATAGCCAGACACTTTCGATAATACTTCACAAATATTTTATTAACTAACAGTACTTTTTTCTCCCCTATTCGGTAAAAAAAAAAAACAGCAGATATCCCAGAGCTACTAAAAAAGGTTTTTTTCATCCTATTCTTACTGACCTGCAAACGTGTTAGGTTTTCGTTATTCCTCCAAGCACCTCAATTCAGAATTGTATGCTGAAGAAACAGCTTTGAAAGAAGAGAACCCTCAAAGGCGGTCAGAATGCATTTAGTTCAAAAGCATAATGTGCCACGTGTCTTTTATCAAAATGTTTTCCCCGTATTTCTAATTAGGAAAGGAGTGCCTCCCTTTGCAACCTAATATCATTGAAGCACACTGAACTTCGAGGAATGTGAAGAGCCCAGTTGATATGGTTCTTCTGCTAGACATTAGCCATACCATAATTACATACGCTAAGTTGTATCGTAAAACACAACATAGTTATGTAGAGAAATCAATTGAAGTGTATCGCCACATGTTGATGAAATAATTTGCTTTCCTTTCCTTCCTTAGAAACTTCCAAAAGCACAGGCATCTCGTCAATGAAATTGCTCCCGCAATGTAAGATTACGGAACGTAGATCTCTATCACCATCTTCGGCTGCCTAAGAATATCTGAAGAGTAGTTCTTACTCGTGGGGGCGTGTAGAGACCCAGGTAATAAGGTGCTACAAAAAAGCAAAAAAAAAAACTTATGTAAATCAGAAGAATTAGAAATAAAAAAAAATTAAAAAATAAGCCTCAGTTCCCCCTGTAGGTAAAATTTGAGATTATCATACTTGTTTAGTGATAGCTCTTTTTTCCCAGTTTTGATATACTAACAAATGTCATAGAAAAAAATAAAAATAAAAAAGAATTAAAGAAACACCAACGAAAAAAAAGTTAAAGTTAAGCAAAAGATAGAGACAAAGTAAAAAAAAAAAAATCACAATTACACAAGTGGAGAATTTCCACATTAGTGAACTTCAGGTTTAGATATTCCATGACCCCACTATGGCAAGTATATCATTCCCACAACTGGCGCGAGCCTGGGGGCACGAAAAACCCATCCGCTTGCGTCATCTATAACTTGCCGATCCAGCGTCCCGAGGGGTCATCAAGCCGGTTACCTCAACGTGGTATCTTTGCAACCATTACCTTTTGAAATTTATCTCACAGGTATGGAGATAAGGGGCGGGGGGGCTTTGCGGGAAAAATGGGGTTTGAGAGTACTCAGCAAAAAAAGCACTACCCGTCAAACATTTTCATTATATCATACAGCAATAAAGCAAGTAAATACCCAGGATATCGAGGTAGATTGTTTTTCCTTGCTGGCACTTTACCTCTGCTATCTTGGAAAGAGCGAGCAACACGGGTATGCTTCTTAGAGGGGGAAGCTGCCCTAGAAGTTGCCGCAATAAAAGTGTGGCGTCATAGACCCGGGAGACAGGTGCCACAAAGAGTGAAAAGCACTCTGCAAGAGTTGCATATGAGAACTCACGTGCAAAGACGGACTTAGCCGCCCTTGATATATTGTTAAATGGGTATCGATACAGAATACTCATCGGTGCTCAAGGAAGTAGGGAAAAAACTGTCAACCAGTCAAACCCTGGAGAGCGCCCTTCTTGGAAGAAGCTACAGTGGATACATCAAGCATAGATCTTCTCATCTGAGACTAGTTATGTCCAGACCCAGTGGCATGACGAAGATGCCACGTCGAGAGAAGCGCATGCTGTTAGCGAGTACATTCTCAGACTCATCGCCCACCGGCCGAGGGTTCCAAACAGGAGGAGATCCCGCTCTCTGTTGCGACGGCCGCGGACACGCGCCATAAGCCATTTGGTGCCCCCCGCCTTGACACGCAAATCTATGTATATGAGGACTAGGGAGTGGATTTCGAAAGCTCATGCAATGTGCGGGGAAATAGATAGCCTATTCAAGAAGGAGAAGTACAAGGCAGCCCTGAAACGACTAATAAACAGCAAAACCTGTGGCGCAGACGGCATCTACAACAAGTTGCTCCATAACCATTCTTTCTGAGCTAAGCAGTTAATGCTGACGCTCATCAAACTGTCCTGGATTTCATACCGAGTACCAGAAGAATTGAGGCCAGCGCGCGTCGTGCCGCTTCTAAATGGTGGAGGAACCCCTGAGCAGCCGGTCTCGTTTCGGCCTGCCGGGGGAGATTTGGCGCTGCAGAGCTCGTGGGAACGCATGGTGCTGACCAGAATTCTTCACTCCCGGCAGCCGTCAGAGCAGCAACACGCATACCGGCGGGGGGGGGGGTGGTATCACCACCGATTTCGAGCTGGCTCACATTAAAGACCCAGTTTAACTTTTGCGCAATGAATACGTTCCTATGCACCTCTCTAAGAGAAACATACCGTGATTTACCTTACTTCAGCACCATCCACTACGAGTCCTCGCAATTCTGGTGGACTTTAGTAAGGCAGTAGATACGGTACAACACGTTGTTGTGGTTAAACAGCTTTCGGCCGTGCCGGGTGGGTTTTCCTGAGGATAGTTTCGTAATTTCCTTTTCCATTGGACTGGCGAGGATACTAGAGGGAAGTCCTATAATGAAAAACAAAAAGTTGGTCAAAGCATTTTTTCAGGAAACAGTTCTGGAACCAGAACTTTTCTCTATCTGCTCGCGGCCACTTCTGGGGAGGCTGTCCACACTGTACACAGATGTATAGTTAGGTTTGTTTGCGGACAACCTGACCACCACAATACCTTTTGCATGACTTGTGGAAGCCATGTTGGTTGGGAGAAGCGTCCTAGGGGCGGTTAAGGGGTGTTCAAGGAACGGCGGTATGGAATTGAATCCACGCAATTGTGAGGCGATGTTATACACTCTTTTCTCGCACACGAACCACTATCGAGACATCACCCAGTGACTAGAGCTAGGTGGGCACGAGATCCCCATATGGAGAGTTGGAGCCTTCGGGGCTCCCAAGCTCCTCGGCATACAAGTCGACCCAAGAGCGACATAAAATGAGTTCGTTTTAGAGGTTTATTACCAATGCCACACTCTTTTCGCTCAGCTATCCTGCGTGGCACATCATACGTACAATGTAAAGGCGCACGCCATGAGACAGTTTTTCTGTACCTATGTTGTGTGCAAGTTTTTATAAGGTATTTCAGTTGCATGAGGGTCCATCGAAGAATTCAGAAAGGATAGGCCGATATATCAGTACTCGTGGATGAACCGAGTAATCAATGGCCTTACTCCCACGGTGAACAAAGAATCGGCCCTTCTCGAGACGAGCTGCAAGCCTCTGTACATATTCGCTTTGCAGTGGCGACTTCTGCTCTATGAGAAGTTTGGAGCTTTAGGGCTTAAATGGTTACACCGGCTGCCACTGGATCCGCCTCCGCAGAGTGCGCACAGACTCTCAGAGATCTCTCGGATCAATACACATTCTTTTGTGACTCCCCCCCCCTCCTATTGCAATGGAGTATTGGCCCAACTTAGCCGAGGGTGGGCCCCTACATGGGCTTCCCATCTCCACCCTGGGTTGCGGTTTTTGCGCAATTTATTACGGTGACACCCTACTGGGCAGTGACTCCTACAAACTTGGATGAACAGAAAGAAGGAGAGTAAAAGTGAGCTTGTCATTTGAATCGCTGGAACCGCATGCCGGCATAGTCATATATCTTGTCAACGGCCGGGAAGTGCTGATCTCCAAAATCAGATATTGGCAGCGGCGGTAACTCTGTTTAGAGGCTACTGTAAAACTTCTCTTCTACAGTTGGTTAGGCGTGCCTGCAGCCCTTTGGCTTATATATATCGGACTTTGACTATCGCCCTTTTTATGGGTTTTGATGTTTTACTATAGGGCATGGTTATTTCTGTGTTTTAAAAGATATGGTCTATATATGTAGTGACCGACAGCCAGGCTCTGTTGGTTGTTCTGAACACAGGGGCTCTGAGGAAGCGATTAAATCTTGAATCTTAAATCTGAGATCAACTTATTCGGCTGACAACCTGTGGGTAGAACATCCACATGAGGTTTGTCTACGCATATGTGGGCATCACTTCTAACGATGTGGTAAATGCGATCGCGTATAAATTCGCTATACAGCGACTCTACAGCTTAAAAGGGGTTAAGCCATTATGGCTCCCAGATCTGCGCTCCTACATCACTCGCAACTTTGCGGCGATGTAGAAGGCTAACGTAGCTGCGGATACACATGGCATTGCGCTTTGTGGGGGAAAACCGGGGCCCTTATTGGGAGCGACCTTGAAACCGGTACGGTTTTGTCGAGACAGGAGCTGTTCGAGCTCTTGAGAATTTGATGCGGAGAACTCATGAGCTTTGGAAAGCTCTTAGGACTGTTTGTGGCTACAAAAACAACATCGGTGGTGCAACGCCAGCCCCGATAAGCAAAGCTGCTCACCAGCCAAACAAAGGCTCGCGTAATCCGCAACGTTGCGGAACCTCAGACACACGGGTCCCTTCCCCCCGAGGGCAGCTCGAGTTCTCGAAAACTGCCCTCTCTCCTAGGGTCCTTAGCGCGTTTAAGAAGCTCGTGAATCATTGCAGGGCATTTCACCTTACTCTGCTCTCACCAAGAGCAGAGGCAACCACTTCACATTGTGCGAGATGTACCCACGCCTAAACACAGGCGACAACATGCCAAACCCTGTCAGGAGGTTGATGCATCCCAAAATTTCTCCGGTGTCCATCACCGTTCCAGTTGATGGCGCGAAAGATAATACAAGGGATGTGTTTGTTTACGACGCCCCAAACCGCCATCGCAATTAGCTGCGCATTCCACGTATGGGCACGGAGGATTGGGTTTCGTGGTTTTTTTTTATACACAATAAGCGGCCGGTTGAGCTTGTTGAGGTGGCTCTCGCTTGCTCGACCTCGGGCGTCTATACGCAGGAGAATTAAAAAAAAAACAACTTCCACACCCTTTAAATGGGAATTTGTCCAGTTTCTCAGCAACCCAGTTCCTTGCTCGTCGCACCAGTGGAGATAAGATGTACCTTGCGCGTTGGCCCATCGCAAGCAAATAATTTGAATAGAAATGATACAATGTAGAGATTATTTTCTCGATTCCTGATACTCCATTTACATTGTGTATTATGAAAATGAAATCAACTCGCTTTTTCTTTGCTTTTTATTCAAGTTGAAGGAACCTATAAAGGTTTCCGAAAGTTATTCTTACTCAGAGTTTCACCCTTCCCATGTCTTTTCCTTGCTTTATAACCGTAAGAGTAGAAGACTCTGGAAAGGACGTTCTTACACTCGACACCGCATTTCTCCTTCGCGCCCTCGTAAGGAAGAAATGCTAACCTACCGCTAGACTGGCTAGATCTTACACACCGAGTTTGCGTATATGAATCTTGCGAAGCGCCACCTCAGAGGTTCTTTAGAGTTACGCGGTCATACCACGAGAGACACTATTTCATCGCAGTTGTCACAATTTATTTTAGTAGTATTATATTTTTCTCTTCTCCCGGGTTGGGGGGGGGGGGGTTAGTGACGAACCTTGTGAAACTCAACCGGCGTGAAAATGGAGTACTTCGGATTTCCATAGGGTTGTTTTCGTCAGGGAAATTATTCTCTATCCCCAAATCACACACAAGAAAGCATCTCTAGTTTGCTGAGGGGTATGTGGAAAATAAATCGGAATGCCACACTTCTTTGTGACTTGGGAGGAAAGTAGAAAAAAAAACAAAAAAAAAACGCGTGAGTCCGCTAAACAAGGGCCACAGCTTAATATGTATAATTTTAATAGCGTTATTAGTTTAGTCCTTCACGAAAAAAAGTTACTTTACAAATGATACTTAAAAAGAACGGTGTCCTTTGCATTTTCCTCATATTAAGTCTCAAACCCCAGGCGCTTGTGCGTGGCCGAAGAGGAACATCACTATGAACTGACAATATTATAGAAGTCTAAATTTAGCTGATGAATGTGAAATCACAATTACTTGAAATTAAAACTTTAACTACCCCACACGTTGTGTCGGATTACTTTAAATAGCATATGAAAGTATTCTTTAATGGGTATACTACCTCATGCATGGCGTACCCGCCAAGCCCTGGCCACGCCAGAGGGCATCGAATATACACCACCAGAACGGCAGCGTTTTTCCTTGATACCGACCTTTAATATTTAAGATTGATTTAATTGAAGTGATTAAACAATGACATACGTAAACAAGTTAAAGTGTGCAGGCGTCATTGCTCCCACCTGACTTGCGAAAGGGCAGTTATCCAAGTCCTTCCAGCAGTCGTTACTCCCCGAGAGTTGTAACATAAAGGGGGGGGGGGAGGAGACCTCAATACTTTATTAGTTCCTTTGGGTGAGAAAGGTCGTCTCACTATCTCATAGGAGTAGAATAAATGTAAATAAAGCAGCGTGACCATAAGTCAAGTTAGAATTAGTTGGGTACCTTAAAACTCACATGCTCTTTACAACCTTATACGTAAAACATTTTAATTAAAAACAACAACATGGTTGAATTCTAGGACATGAGATGACTTCAAAAAAAAAAAAAAAAGAATACGATAATATCCGACTCTATTGGTCCCATTTCGTGTAAGTGTATGACAAAGAAAATAATCTAAAATAGAACTCCTCTTGAAAGGTAATCCTTCACCCCTGGGACTTACAAAGGAAACGTATCTGTGGTGTTTTGTCTCCAGTACCACAGCGAGAAAAGAGTAACAGGGGCGCGGAAACTAATCAATAACCTTAACTCATTGTAGTGCTTAACCAGACACATTCTTTCATACCTTCTCTTTTCACGCTCTTATATAATTTAAAAAAAAATTAAATATTTGAAAAGGACTGTGCCCTTGCAAAGATGGATACATTACTGTCCCTGCCTGGCTCAGTGTCTTTGCTCAAATGAAAGACCATGACTCGTCTGTGGCAATTAGTAGGCGTTGTGCAAATATTTAGACAGTGCTATACGGGAAGCTATGCGTTGCTTTCTCCAGGAGACCCCAATGAAAGCCTGTTTCGCATAACATAAAGTCTAGGAGAAACCTAAAAGTAATCTTGTTTTTGTTTGCGTTTTATTTTTTCTTATTTTTGGCGCATACCCAAACTTAATACCAAATAAATAAATAAATAAATAGATCAAGAACCAAATAATATTCACTAGTGAAATCCTGTCTAATGAATTATAGATATACGAAGAGTACAATACGAAATGCACTATATACACACAGGGGCACATAAGAACACCCCAGTAGGATTCGTCCGCCGCTCAAGATACGTATCAACTGCCGCACACTTGAGGGAGTGCCGCGCATGGAACGCACTCGTCGACACTGTAGACCTCCAGCCGCACCAGAATCACCAGGAACGGCATTCCGTCTCTCGAAACAGAAGACTGAAATGCCGTGGTTCCTCGCAGTATGCATTTCTCTCTAACTTCGTTCTGCTTGGTTCGTCATCTCTCAAAGGGGAATTTATCCTTATACTCGCCGCAGTTTCCAAGCTAGAGCTTTCCATACTTCTGTCCATCAGGCTTCCCCCCCCTTTTTTTTTTCTGCAAGCCTTTGTTCCCGTGTATTCGGTGGCTGAATGCAACCAAGCTTTGCCCCTTTGTTTTTGATTATTCATAACACTTTCTGGACATCGCAACTGAAATATCTTACTTCACGCTCATCGCACACCGCCTTGAATTCCTATTCATATCACCGAAACTTCACATTTTTCCTGTCACACTGTTCACCTTCGTTTTTAAACTCAGGCAGTAACCCAAGTGTCGCTATTGTGTACGATAGCTTGAACTTGTTTTTACAGCCTTCATTTACTTTGCTCACAAATCTCAAAGTCGAGGACTAACAATTGAGTAAATCATTTTGCCTCTTGACACTACATTATTATCCACGCAAGCAAACATTGTCGACACGCGTGTATGCTTATTTGTAAACTTCACGAATGCCCAACTAGTACGTTATATATCATGGTAGAAAAGAATGAGACGAGGCCTTCGCACTTATTTCTAAAACTTGTAAAAAAGGTAAAGCGATTTCAAACCAAAATTCATCGGTTGCCCTTCTGTAAATTGCATCTACAAAATTCAAAGGAGAAATGGTAACGCAAGAAAGAAATACAAAAAAAAAGAAATAAAAGTTTAGTCAACAAAGACAGCCTGAATCCTAATAGGCACACTGCATTCGAGTTCACAATCCTCTTAGATAGAAAAATAAACGAATGGTACGAAAGTTTAGTTTTGAGCTCATCTTTAAAGAATGTAATTGGAAACCGTTAAAAAGGTTGCCAACAGGTATAGCCCCCTCACGCTTTCCACTGCGTCCAGAAATGTTCATTCATCTGCCTTATCCATAATGTAGTCGCGATACATCTTTTCCGATTGAGCAACTTGCTCTTCATTACGTTTTTTAAGTTTTTCTTTCAGTTGAGATTCATTATCCGTAATATACTGTTGTTTAGCCGATAGCAATGCATTTTCTAGTTCTTCCATACCGTTTCCGGCAGCTGCTGAAACACTTGCGTGTGGAATACTTTCATAAAACCCATGAGCAAAAAGGGAGAAGGACTGAACTAATGTTCCTGCATAGTTGCCATCTGAGTTGCTGTTTACTGCAGCAGCCAGGACATCAGGGTCCTTCATCCACGCCACAATGCTCTCCGAAGAAACAACATCTGTTTTGTTGAAGGCTAAAAGCAAAGGAAGCTGTTGTCTCAGCATGATGCTGCTGGAGTAAAGCATAGTTGACATGAATGTTTGAGGAGTTGCACACCGCACAGTGTCGGCAACAAAAAGAATAACAGTAGGCCACGTTGCAGAAAAGGATTCCGCAATTATTTGCCCTGACGCGGACCAGGTGAAGACCTCAATTTGCCCTGGGGTGTCTGCAATGATCCACTCAAGATCTTGTCGTTTCTCCAGAAGATTGATAACCTGATTGAATTTTGTAGCAAAAAGATTTAAAGAGGTCATGATCGCTCCATTTGGGCCTAGACGATACTGCTTCATCACTTCCTTGTAATCTACAGTGTCGCGAATATCGATGTTGACATTATAAGGCACTTCTGACGCGGCGGGGTCTAGATTAATATAATAAGCTTTTTTGTTATTTTCCGATGCGTAGTTCTGCATACGATGAACCAGTGTCGTTTTTCCTGTGCCTGCCATACCCACTACGAGGATAACCAGCGGCTTTTTCTGTGAATCTGTCATTGGAGTGACCGCACCTAATAATACTGAGAATTATAATTATTGTGATTATATATATATATATATGAATATCCACGTAACGACTCGGCGCGACCTATCCCTTACCTAAATCCTAGAGGATAAACAGAGAGACCAAAAGAGGGAAGAAGTTAAAGTGCGCCTCTAGCTTATCTCAGGGTGAATCCACACCAAAAAAAAAAAAAAATCGTGTCTATGACCAGTAAAACAATATATATAAAAAAAAGGGTAGAGTGGGGAATCTATCAATCATAGCTTACGAAGTGGCAGCTTTAAAGGGTCAACCTAACCCTGAACAACCGCCGCGAGGAGGGTCACAACGGGGCGTGGGCGGGATGAAAAAATAAAGAATATTCTCTTATTGACAAACTCCTTTTACACAAACTCGACTGCGTACTCCCTTCATTGTAGGTTTAAGAAAAATAAGGGGGAGAAAATAATGTAACTATGGAAAAAGGTGAGGTAGCCAGGAAAGAAGATTAGGTAGCCTTGTCTCTGTTCACATTCTATTCGCAAGCTTGTAATAGTTTCCTAACCTTTTTCCAAAACAAACAAAGTATAGGAATACCAATGCAAAGGAATTGCAAAACGAGAAAGAAAGAAAGAAAAACGTTTATAAAAATATCACAGAGAAGTGAAGCACTTTAAATATGGGTTCATATATGTATATACAAGTGCGATCACGCAAAACATGCAAACACACACACACACAAAAAAAATAAATGGTTAAAACAAAAGATGTAAGCAAATAATTATTTTACAAGCAGACATATTTTCACTTGATTTTGTCAGTCGCCACCAAGAACAGTGATTCCACGCACCTATAATCTTTAACTAGCTCTTCTTCTGAGCTATGTTTCAACAAATTCTCCCAATTCTGTGACACTCTACCCAAAAAACGCATGAGGTCCCCTCTCATTTCCAAGCGAGTTCCGCTAATTTTATGTGCAATAACCGCTGCGAGAGAGAGAAACAGACCCAAATCCACTGCGTCCTCATCTTCATTCACACCTTGTTGTCGATAGGCTCCAAGTCGACATGCTAAAAAAAACAACCGATGATGATTATTGAAAGATAAGTTCTCGCCTGCATTCTCGAATGCATCGCGAAGAGAGTGGGGAATGTGCGCGTAAACCGCGAGAAGCATTCGCACAGCACCTCGAAGATCCCGCGAATGCGCGGAGGCCTCATCTGCTGCCGGTGTGCTGCCACACGTGTCCCTGCCATCGCTCCTGTGCCGTCTCCGGTAGTGCTCCACTTTGGTGAGTTCGCCGAGGAGTTCCTCGAGGAGCGGTCTGGCGGCCTCGGGGCACCACGGGTGCCGCAGCCACCACTCGGCGTAGCCCGACGCCGCGAGCTCCAGCGGCCACTGCGCAAAGAGTGTGCTCCACTGCTCACGCGCCGTTTCCACCGTGTGCTCCGCGCCAGGGGCGCCGTCGGACGCCGTCGCCCCGAGGGCCGCGAGGAGTTGGCTGAAAAAGGGACAAGACGTCGGGGGGATGGGGTGCTGCGAAAGAGCCGACGGACTCCGAGGGAGTCTGTGGGAACACGGAGCACTCTGATCCGTGGTCGAATCCTGTTTTGTTTCATTCCTTTCGTCTGTGTGCCCCACGCCACGCGCTGGCTTTAGGCGGCAGAGATCGTCGTACGGTAGGAAGCGTGCGGACACATGCACCACGGTCGGGAAGTCGCCCTGGTGAGAAGAGAGCAGACTCGCACGCAGCGAATCAATGTCTGCGCGGTGGTCCGGCTTAACCGCGCCATTAACAGGCGGTATCGCAGCACTCATTCAATAAAAACACTGACGGTTTTTCGACTATATGTATATGTTTATAAATATGTATATATATATATATATATATATATATATAGATATATATAGATAGAATGTACTCCTATTTATTCGTAGGTGGACAACATTAAAAAAAAAAAGAAATACTAAAAGGAACAGCAGAGCAAAGTATAAAAATAATAACAATAATGATAAGGATGATGACGCACGTGAACGCTACGTGATTGACACGGTACTATGCAACAGTTAAAGTTGCAACAGAATATCGCAAGAAACCAAAAAAACAAAACCAAAACTCACACACACATATATATATATATATATATATGCATGTACATCTCACCAGCCTTGAGGAAAGAGTGCCTTAAAACGACGGACGTAAAACTTTTGCCGTGGCCCACCAACATCCGAGCCATACTGTCCACGCGCCCTCCATATATCGCGTGTGTGCGTCAGTGGCTTGTGACCAATCTTGTGATAGTAATCTGGGTGCACGTTGTACATTGAAGATTTAAACTCTGTCACCTCCGGGGTCTTGCGCACAGCCACTCCTACATCATTGCACCTCTCCATCTCTTTTATGCGTTGACTATCGCGTTCTAAAGAGTGGTGCAGCATTTCTTTGGTTACCTCATCTCTGGAATGAAACCAGTACATGTTCTGAGCATACGTTTGAATAGCAGCTGCGCGCTCCCATCCCAATACAAGTTTGTAGTCCACATCTTTTTTCGTCAATGTTTCATTCATCGGGTTACGAAACCCGCTACGGACCTCTTCCATGACTACATCACGACGAGACCTCAGTGGAAATCGGCTCGCCCCCTTAATAAGTGCACGGTACAGACGTAACTTCTCTTGTCGCTTGTAAATCTGCTGGGACATGACTCAGAAAAGTCACCAGTAGCATACACTAAATCCCGGCCCTTTACTAGTGCGGTGAACTCGCGATAAAACCACACAAATAAAAAAAAAAAAATGCCACTGCGAACTCCCTACATGTCGAAATATAAATATAAACCAAAAAAAAAAAAAAAGAAGAAAAAAAAAAAAAGAAGAAAAAAAAAAAACCGAAAGGAAAAGTATGTGAATACAAATAATTCTACGTATTCCATTTTCACAGAGGGCATAAGAAATTCTCATTTTTTTTTTTTTACCCTTCAATGATTTCGCGTAATATTTTCATTTTGTTTATGTAAATGAGAGATCAAGTAGGAAAGATCTTGAACAACAAGGAGGGAATGACTTTCCTCTTTGTTTAGCAAAAACAAAACTTTGAAGCTATGGTTTCCGCAAACTGTTTAATATATATATATCTTTCTCTTCTTGGAAAAAAAAAAAGAATTAACGCAAAAGACTCCATTAAGACGTTGCACATATATATATATATATATTAATCTCCCTGTCATTAAATAATAAATAACAAAAAACGTCTGCAATACAGCGACCCCGGATGGATGAGTAGCAATCACGATTATTAAAATAGAGAAAATTGGGAAATCCTCTTAACGTTTTCTTTCTTAAGAAAAAAAAAAATACTTTTATCTCTTTTTACGGTAAATTCACTTTATCTACTGCAGGTTTCTCTCCTTTCCCGTTTTCCTCTTTCGTTCGAAATAGTCAGTCCCCACTCCTATGCCTATCCAGTCTAAACAACTGCTCAATAAGAAAGTCGGGGGAAAGAGAGGGAAAGTAACTTTCCATAAAGTCACATAAGAAGAGAAAAGAGTAAAGATATATATATATATATAAGTTCGGCACGAAGCTTCGACTGCAATTACCTATTGTCTGTCGGGTGACTTTACATTTTATGGAGAACTCACCGCATCGAGTCACGCCAATGCGAGATGCCCCCAACTCGATAACAAATAATAATAACAGATAAACAAGTTTAATTTTTTTTTTTTTAATTCGCACTCTCTCTCTCTCTCTCTCTCTCTCTCTCTCTCTCTCTCTCTCTCTCTCCCTCTGTGTATGTGTGTGTCTTCATTTCCTTTAGAAATTCTATGCAACTTTCACTACATATGCACTTCTACTTAAAGCCAACTGTTGGCATACAACAACATCTCGAGCATGATTGATCATTTGAACCGTATTATACTCAACTGAAATACAACTCATCCCTTCGAACTTCACAATTGTTATGCTCAGACTGTTACAGTATTAATTCATCTTATGAAAGTCATCATTTGTAGCGTTCAATATTGTAAGAGAATCATTTTCCACAGCATTCATATGTTTATTACACTTTCCCCCAAATGGAGTAAAGATACAAGTGTGTGACCATCGACTTTACAAGAGATCCACATGAAATTAAAACAACAACAACAAAAGGTAAAGCTAACCAAAAGATCGCAATGACGCAGAGGGCTCATAACTCATTTCAGTACTTATCTGTCCACACTAGAAGACCAGTTGTGAGTTATCATTGCGCTGTGATGTATTACCGAATCTGGTTTCACATACAAACACATATGAGTTAGCGAGTGTACACACAGTCAACCTTGGGCAGCTCCAGTACCCCACATCATCGCCAGACGAATAAGAACTAATGCCCAGATACCACTGGAAAGAGCAGTTATGAGAGAAACAGCGTTGAACTTAGATTGGCATATCTTTATCCGATGCACGCTACGTATGGTAATCCAATCTGCAAAAAGTGTACACATTCTTACCAGTACAGAGGCCTGTCTCTTTACATGCACGGAAATACTTGCAATGTGCAGAAATGCGTTTGTCAGAAGTAAGAGCGCTGCTGAAGGGGCAATATTCCGCAGAATTGGAAATATAAATGGACTTGTTACCAAATGCAGTGTGTCGCAAATTTGTGTACTTTCGGATACCGACCACAACAGCAGTTCTTTTTTTTTTTTTTTAAATTAGCCCTTACAGCAGTGACTTAATACTGAAACATCACACAAACTACCCTACACTGTAGAAATACTCTTGTGGCGGGGATTGCATTATAACATGTTTCTCTCTGCAGTGCTGTCAACTAATCCCACGCGCGTGTAGGTCTTTATTTGTGGAATAAAAAAAAAAATAGTTTAAATTTTATCCGATACAAAACAAAACAACAACAGCACAAAGCAATAATAAAAAAAAAAGACAAAAAAACATTATGGCAAAGCAGGGACTGCTTTTTTGGTTTTTATAACGCATAATGGGTGCAAAAGCAAACAACAAAAAAAGTGGAAAATGAAAAAAAAAGAATGGAATGCACTGGATGCAATCCTATTGAGAGATGCTGCGAGAAGTTGGAGCACAGTGTGCCACAGCAAGCAAATTAAATACACTTCTCCACTTTTCTTTTTTTCTTTCTCAAATGCACTCCGCAAGTCCACCCACCAACCAACTGCCCTGAGCTCCGTTCGTTTCCTTTGCTTCTGTGCCTAGATGAGACCAAACCACTCCGCCCATCCCCTTGGGGGTCTTGGCCCCAATGCCTTTGCCGCCCCGTTGCTCTCCATCGCCGCCGCCGCCATGCGCAGCGACGAGGGCCGCACAGGCGGCGCCATGTCGCCGCTGGAGAAAACATTCGGTTTCGTCGGCGGCGCGTGCACCGCGGCGCCCTTCACCGGCCTCGCCCTCGGCGGCGGGGCCGGGGCGGAGGCGCCCGCTCCCGCACTCGCACTCGCACTCGCACTCGCACTCGCGCGCAGGTGGCGGAGCTCCCGGCGAAGCTCCATGACCTCGCGCGCGAGGAATGCCACATTCTCAGCAGTGGGCTCCATGCGGGCGCGAATGTCCGCGTCAACGGAGTCGCGAGTGGCACCGGCGATCTCCGCAGCCCTCACCTCCTCCGTGCGCACCGGACTCGCTCCGCTCTCTTGGCGGTCTGGTTTCGCCAATAAGTGGCCCACACTGCCCAAGTGCTCCTCAACAAGCTTAACAAAATGAACCATGGCCTCAAACTTGGTCATGTTACCCAGTTGCATCCACGCCTGATGCTTGTAACGCTCGCGCAAATACCAAAAAGATGGAGCAGGACTCGTGCATGGACCTTTTTCGACTTGTTGACGCAAAGCGTAGAAGAGCAGTTTTTTTTCATCGGTAAGCTTTGTGGTTGTCTCCAAATCCCCAAATTCCTTATCAAAATGTTCCGCCACTCTGAAGTACTTGTCGGGAAATGTGAGGTTCATAAGGCTTTTGGCAAATGAAAGGAACAACACCACACGCGTAACTCAGCGCCTCAGTTTTTTTTTTAAAAAAGAGGAAGTGTAATCAACAACGAAAAGACATACAGACGCACACTCAAGAAAAAAAAATAATAATAAGAAAGTAAAAAGAGAAAAGGAAAGAAAAAAAATAATAAGAAAATAAAAAGAGAAAAGGAAAGAAAAAAAAATAATAAGAAAATAAAAAGAGAAAAGGAAAGAAAAAATAATAATAAGAAAATAAAAAGAGAAAAGGAAAGAAAAAAAAAAAAAGAAAGTGAAAAGAAAACAGTAGAAGCAAGTAGTGCATTTAAGGGGGAAAATGACAAAAAACTGTATCCTACACCATAAACGTGGCGCCCCTCCCACAAGCACGTACTCAAAACCCGAAAAGTGTTTTACGCATGCATTCATGAGAAAAAAAAAATAAAAAACTTCCTCATATCTTTAAAAAAAAAAACAACACAAAAACACACACAAAAAAAATTTACATAATTACACGCAGAGATATACAAATAAGTACACCTTATGCCGTTAGTAAAAATACAAAATACTTTACTCTATAGTACGACAAATTTCACCAAACGACACACTGATAAAATAGTGGAGAGCATTTCCGCGTAGCACAGAACAACATATTGTGGACCTCCTGAGCAAGGAAAGGGTAACCACGTGAAGTTCATACGTGGTGCATAAAACGTCACGACAAAAACGGCTATGGGTACTTTGCTTTCCAAACATGTGCACCAAAGTGAACGACACCACCGCCATAGGATGTGCACAGTAGCTTCTCGACGGTCAGCGTTTATCTTTTCTCGAGGAGTCCGTTCATTCTTTCCTTGAGCCTCCTCTATGTACGTGGAGCTCTCCCACTCCTGTGTGTCGATGTACGAGTCCCGGGCGCGCTGTGCGACGGGCCAGGGAATGTGTGTGCCGCACAGCGTCCGCAGTGCCGTTGGCAGCGATCTGCAGCACCAGAGCGCCGCAAATCCTTTCGGCGTCAGTGCGTGCCACACGCGATCCGCCTCCCCCGCCACGCGCCAGCGCGGGTCCGTGTAGACGCCTGGCGCGGCCCAGCGGAGGGCGGTGTCGCGGGCGGCGCCGGCCCACGGGACCCACCGCTCCAGCGCGCGCGGGGCGGAGTGGGCGAAGACGAGAAAGGCGTACGGCGTCTCCACGCCGCTCGCCGCGTGGCGCAAAACGGCCCCGCCGCGCAGCGCCTCCCAGAGCTCGCGCAGCGCGCAGAGGAGGCGGAAGGGCCCGCCGCGCAGCCACGAGGGGAGCGGCCCGGAGCCGACCCGCGCGGCTGAGGCACACAGCGGTGCCGCAGGGGCGGCGGGGGCCATCACGCCTGGCATTTGGTCCAGCAGCGCACAGCACGCAAAGAGCATCGTGTGGACCGCACAGTCCCACGCGAAGCGGCGCAGTATGCCTCGCACCACAGTGAATGTATAGACACCAACGACTTCACTTGCAAAGATGTCGGCAAACTCCACATCGTTGGCTCGTTGGGCTTCTAAAATATGCTCAGCCGCCGTAGAAATACGTGCGGGGAGCGGGAACGACAAGGGATGACTATCTACTACGTACGCAACTGTTTTCTGAAAACCTGCTCTTGTAGATGTTATAGACACCGTCTTCGGTATAGCAACTTCTTTTCGAAGAGCCAGTGAACACGCACAGTTGAGAATGGATTCGCGTCGCTTTGCAGCAACGAGGCGCATCACTTTTATAAGTAACGGTGTTGCACCAATTGCGATAGCACCCACAACGGCGTACCATCGAACGGCATGGTTCAAAGTAGCATCAAGCACTTCCGCATCATGAAGAGCTGCAGCGCCAGACTCGCCGGGTTCCTTTCGATAGATCAAAGTCACTAATGCGCTGCCTATACTTATCTTCATTCTTCCTTACCTGTATCTACGCTAGTTAAAATAATGAACCCTTTCAAGGCTCCTAAACTATAATATGAATAAGTAAAAAAAAACAAAAAAAAAACAGAGAATGAGACGAGTGCAATAAAAAAGGTGAGGAATTAGAGGAGCCCATGAAAAAGAGGGGAAAAAGCAAAACAAAACAACAAAAGATAATAATAAATCAAAGAGTACACAACAAATGTTTATTTACTTTTTTGCGATAGTACAAAAAAAAAAAATAATAATGAAGAAACGACGAGCACTGCTTTCACTCTATATTAAGCTAAACTTATTCTTAGCCATCCACGCTTCTCCGAGCAATACGAATCACAACACTAAAACACGCCATTGAAGACCACCACAAACTGCAATATTGACAAACCATTACTAAATTTCAACTTTTGCTATATTCATTCATTCTCTCTCTCTCCATCCATTTCTTCAGTTTCCTCATTCCCATGCAGAGTAAGAATGGGTGGGTCTGGGAACTCCACTCCGTCTCCGGTGCCGAAAAACACTGCCGGTGTGTCTCGCGGCGGTGCCGGCGGCAACTCATCCACTTCGATCTTACTCTCCTCTTCACTTTCCTTTGCACTCCCCACCGCCTCCTCTGTCTTTCCCTCCGCCTCAGCGCTCTCCTCTCCTCTTTCCTCCGCCGTCGCCGCAGACTCGCCGTGCTCGGCCACTGGGACTGTCTCGGGCACCGCATGCAGCGCCGCCTCCTTGGCAATTTCATCGAGAAATACTTTGCTCTCGCTCTTCACCGCAGTGAGTAGAATTCGCAGGGCATCTTCCACATGAATCAAAGGGTTTTCAGTACTCGCCGCGCTCATCTGCGCCTCGGCATTTGTATACACCGCGTTTAGTGCACGTCTTAATTGCTTTCGACGATGCGCGACTTTACTTGGCGCGTCGTAGTCACCCTCCCCTTTCTCCGCTGCAATGCGTTCCAACCGCGTGATTGTCTCGCGCAACGCACTCCCCTCTTCCTGCAACTGCCGCCGCTCAGCGATGTGCTGCGCCTCGCGCTCATGCATTTCCGTCTCCGCCCGCAGCGCCCGCTGCTCACTCGCGAAGATCCGCCCCCGCCACTCCTCGCTGCTGTGCTCCCCGGCTGCCTCGAGCGCCTCGCGGCGGCCCTGCGCGGCGCCCTCGCGAAGGCCCTCGTCCCGCCCCGCGCGGAACTGCTCCGCGGCGGCTCTGTCCAACGCGTTGCGGTGGCGGAGCTCCGCCTCGACGCGGTGGAGCCGCGCCGTCTCCTCGAGCTGCCGCACGCGCGCCTCGTGCGCCTCGCGCTGGACGCGCATGTCGCCCTGCAGGCCCTGGACCTCGTCCCTGTGGCGCCCCATTGCCTCGAGGGCGCGGTGGTAGTTTGCGTTTGCCTCGTCGAGGCGGGATTTGAGCCGCTCGACCAGTGCAAGAAGAGCGTCGCGGTCCTTCGCCGCGTCCTCGGCGTCTACTTCGCTAACGGGGACTTTCCCCACCGCACGCTTAACAATGCGCTCGATCGCGGCATTGTTCCTTTCGATCTTTTCGTCAATGCCGAGACGGTCAATCTTTTCGTATAGGGAGGACAACTGCATCTGTACCCGTTCCACAGCGCGTTCCACATGCTCGATGGAGCCTTCGCCACCGCTACTACTATTCCCACCACCACCACCACCACCTGGTTGCTGCCGCTGCTGTTGCTGTTGAAGTGTCTGAAGAAGAATCGCCTGCAGCAAACTGTTCGGATCAGCACTGAGAGAATTCTGCGTTTGTTGACCCGGCGTATGATCTGTGTCTTCGCGCCGCGTCGCGTTCTTTGCCTCACCCATTGCCACAGTACGCGTGGCTGACAGTGCAGCTTTTGGTTTTGTTTCCCCAGTGCGACGCACTTCGTGGCATGTGATGAGCACAACAACGGTGTCACTCGAGCCAATTTCCGGATTTTGCATTCCTCGCCGCACATGAGTCTTTCGCGGTGGGACAAACGCAATCCGCGCGGTCTCTTGCGGCATTCCGACAAGCGCCTCCTCAACGCCAGCCATTGTTTCACCCATACCGACACAAATGTCGCGCGGAGCCTCGGGCGGAACCTCATCAATAAGCTTTCCCAACGCAAAGAAACGCGTATTCGGCACGCGCCGCAAAATCCAAGTCATTGAGGAGATGGACACAGAGTCACCTTTGTGCACCACTGGCGCCACAGTTTTCTCCGAATGCCCCCAATCGGCAAAGAGAGGAGCCGCTCCAGTCTCCGCATCTGCGCAATGCTGTGCCGTAGTCACGGCCGCGACGAACTCTGTGCAGGCGCGGCGGTCCTTGAACATAAGGGACCAGTGGCCAGCAAATGCAGGATCGTACAGCGTGGCGTACTGCGGGTCTGTGGGATTCTGTAAGAGCTGCAACTGCGCATCAAGGCGCACGCGACACTGCGCGCGCTTTTCGCGGTCCACGAGCGCAATGAGCGCGACAGCGGCTGGTGGGGCATTGGCGTGTGGCACACAAAGCGCCACAACACACGGGCCAATGCAGTTCTCGCCCTTGTACGCCATTATCACAGCCTGTGCGGCGGTTTGCAGTGGGGACGGGGCGTTTGGCGGTGCCCCGGGAGCCGCCCCTGCGACAGACAGTGAGACACTCTTCTCGAGTCGTGTTTGGTCTTCGTATCGCAGCGATGTGACACCGTGGCGCGCCCGCATGTCATCCTCGGCAAAGAGAGACTTCATGCTGCGGCGTGACCCTATTTGTTTTTCGTTCGCGGGGAAGAGATCCCTGTCGTCGTCGTCATCGTCGTCAAAGGAACCGAGGGGCTGCATGAACGGACCAGTGAGTGCGCAGGGGTGCTGCGAAAAGTTTTCTCCAACCTGTGGATCAACTTAAAACGTAGGGAAAAGGAACAGAGAAAGAAAAAGAGAGAGAGAGAGAGAGAGGAAAAAAAAAAAAATGGACTATTTCGTGTTCATCAATAGAGAATATTCACCAACTCACTATATGAGTACTGAAAGAACAAAAACAAGTAAGTAACACATCCCATTTCAGAGATTTCATTCCCTGGCTTTTTTTTTTCCAACACTATAATCTGCACTCACACATCTCCGCTCAAGTGGTGGTGGAAAGCACGCATCTGTTTGAGTTTGCAGACGTGTAAGAGAAAAAATAATGAAAAAAAAAAATGCAACCAGAAGAACAATAAGAACAACAACAAAAAAAAAATTGCGTATCATACATTGTTTCAGCTCATAGGCTACTGTGACATTTAGTGAGAGTATATCTTGCTATAAAACTCTATCTCTGACTCCATTCGACTGTATTGTATTTGTCTTTTGTTTTATTTCCCACCTACTCTTTCAGACCAGCTGTGCTACAGGGGAAAATAATTTTGGCAAGCAAAAAGGAGACGGTAAGAAACCAGTTTCAGAGATCAAGGCATGTGTCATCGAGCGGGTTATGTCGTGTGAGCCACTCGGCGAGAAAATCAATGGGGTCATTTGGCCGCGTCTTACAAACCTCCACAAGACCTTTGCTGATAAGTGGCACAATGTTACGCTGGAGGTAATCGCGTAGTGGCGCTTTGCGTGCCTCGAGTACAGCGCGGTCCGCCAGTTCAATATCCACCCGCCCGCTCTCCGTTTCTTTGCGCTCAGCGTGCTCAGCCTCGTACTCGCGCCTCTCGCGGTCGCGCTGTTCCACGACAAGTTTAACGGCTTCCTGGTGCTCCTCCTCATACAAGTTCCGCTGCCGTATCTCATCCTCGTAACTCTCCTGCGGCGTCTGCCCCATATTACGCGGGGGGCCAACGCTGCGGGTGATGGCGGAGACAAGTGACGAAACCGGAGGAACCGCAAAGGCGGATGCGGGCGGCGGCGGCGCGACCCGCGGCTCCGTGTCAGCGCGCATCTCCAACACAGTCGGCGAACGGCCGCCCGGCATGAATGGCGTCTTTTCTGTCTTCGCACACTCAAAAAAGTTCACGAGTGAGTAGTCCGTGTCCGCAAACTGCCGGCGATACGTAGCGAGGGCCTCCTCAAACTGCGCGGGGCGCTTTTCCTCCGCTGCTGCCGCCGCTTCGCCGGTCTGTGCGGCGGCGCCGGCCATGAGCCCAAGGCGGTCGAGCAGAAAGTTATCCGCCGCCTCAAGCACAATAGCGTAATCGGGCATTCGTGCCTCGTCACACAACTCCACTGCGGCAGGCGCAACGTTCGGCTCCACTGGAGGCGGCGTGAGCAGTGCGGCCGCACCTTCCATTGTCACAGGAACCTCGAGCGGCTCGCTCTGAAAGACAAGCCGTGCCTGCGCCACGGTCTCGGGGAAGCCGTCAAGCACATAGCCTTGATTGCGGCAGTCCGCGCGGCCAAGGCGCCAGCGCAACATGAGCGCCAGCGCGCGGTCTTGAAATGGCAAGTTTGGTGTAAGCAACGCTTCGGTTTCGGTCGAGGAGGCTCCTTCCTCCCGGTTTTTGCTGGTGGTTTTGCTCGACCGCTTCGATCGTGCGTGCTCGCGGCGGCGCTTTGGGTTTGTTTGTGCGAGTGAATCGGACGGCACCACTGGCTGTTGGCGAATCCGCAAACCGAGAACGCGTTCCATAGAGGCGATCGTCTCACGCAGCTGTTGCACGCGATCGCTCTGCCTCAGCCATTCATCCACAAGTGCCTCCACCTCTTGCACCTCCTCTTCCGTGAGGGCAAAGTCCATTTCGTTCTCCTCCATGTCCCGTACAAGCCGCGCCCCTCCCTCATCCATTTGAAATCCCACGCGCTGCTCGTCAGTCTCGGCGACCGCATCCGCTGCTTCCTCTTCCACCGCAGGGGTTTCCCCGGCATCGGCATCGGCATCGTCTTCTTCATCCCCATTGGCTTTTCTTGTCCACCCGCGCAAAAACGCGCGGCGCTTTGCATTCACACGACGGGCCTCCTCAGCGGTGCGCAAACGCTCGTGGAATGCGTCGAGGCGCTTCTGGAGCTTCGCAATGTGTTCCTTGTAGCTCTCCACCACTTGATCAATGTTAAAGACGGGAAGCTGGTATTCTTGTTTGCCGAGTTCCATTGCAGTAGTGGACTTTCCCGAGAGAGGCGGGCCAATCACAGCCAAGCGCAATGGCTCCAAGTGATATGCAACGACGTACTCGTGAGCCATCTTCGCTGCGTTCTCAACAAAACCGGCCTGCGCGACCCAATCGTCATCCTCCGGCATCATCTCACGCATCGCCTGATTGTCCACACGCAAATTCATTGTGAACAGTTCCACGTTGCGGTGCAGTACGTAGTCCTCGGGTCGAACCGTATAAGTCACTTCTCCGCCAAATGCGCGATTCAATGCACGGACCATGCGCCCCCACGACGACATCCCACCGTCAATACCAAAAAGATAACGTGATGCGGGTAGCTCTTCTGCCTCGATTAGACGCAAAGTAAATTTCGCAAGATCACGAACGTGCACTGTTGGCACAATCTGCTTCCCATCACCATATATGGGGAGTCCACGCACGCCACGGCTCCAGGCCTGGGCAAAAAGGGGTTTGAGCGGCCCTTCTCCATTGCCATATGGAAGGCCGGCAAAAACAACAAATGTCTCAAGCCGGTGCTTCTCACCGTGCGCTGCCGCTACCGCGCGCTCCGCATCGCGCCAATTGTAAAACTTTACATGCGGAACTCGGCGGTTGTATTGGTCCTCCGTGAAGGTCTCCGCCCCCTCTCCGGCTCCTCCATCGTCGCCGAAGGCCTCCTCCTCGTCGTCATCCCCCGCCTCGTTCGGGCCGAGCAGAGCCTCCTCCTCCGCCCTGCCGACAGGGCAGGCGCCGTCGAAGGCCTCCTCCTCGGCCGCCGCGTCTCCGCCGCTGTCCTCGTCGTCGTCGACGGCATCGGCCTCCTTTGCCTCGGGCGGATCCACCTGCAGGGGCGGCGTCGCATACCACGTGAGGATGGAGGAGATGACAACTATACGCTTTGTGCGTAGTATTTCTTTCCGTGTCAGCAGGTGAATCATGTCGAAAACGTCCTGCGCCTGTTGCATCTCAACAACAATTTTATCGCATTCAAGGAACGCACGGCGCATGGCGGTGATATCACCCCGCCAAATATATCTTGTTGATACCGTTGTCGTTGGAATAGTTTCCGTTGTTGTTTGGAAGGATGGTTCGACGACCCGGGAGGCGGCATACTGACTCATATTGACATGAGTGCTTTCGTTTATGCTATCCTCCGCAGCACTTCTGCCTGAAAGCATCTGTACAGATTCTTTATTCCACGTACAGGCAATGATGTTGTACGAAAAACCAGATTTTGGGGTACTCAAAAACTCCTCCAACACATGCTCGCCAACGTATGTGTCCACGTAGGCAAAGAGAACAGAAGCAACAGCATTCCCAGGTGCAACATTGCCAAGTGCTCTAGACATTTCTTCAGCTCCACTCATTGCGCTTCTTCTCGCACCCACCCACACACACACACAAAAAAAAAAAAAAAAAAGAACAAAGACAAAAACAAAACAAAACAAAAAAAAAGACAGTCAATTAGAACAATAACAACAACAAAAACAACATACAAAGCTCAGAACGACAATGTAAAGCAAAAAAATAAATAAATAAAAGTAATCTGTCTTTATCCAGAATGCCTCACAATCCTTTCCTTGAAGTACAGAACTATTTATCAACACTTATTCCAGTTGGAAAAACCTCTCCCGCCATCTCACTGCGACCTACAGCAAAACAGCAATACTGTGAAAAAAACGCAGCAGAGACGTTCTGTAGCTTGCTAGAAAACTAGGGTATAACCTGAATAAGCAAGCTGACAATATTTGTGGGTGAAGAACTACAGTTTCCAAGAGCATGGCATACACCTTGTTAGTTATCGAAACCGTCACATTCGTTATTTGTTCTCCACACCCACCTCATTCTGTTATTCATTTTTTTTTTCTTTATTTTTACTGTCCCTACATTTTCCTCATTTTTTTTTTATTTTGTCTATAAAATCTTTTTTTTTTCTTTTTTTTTTTTTTACCCCTTCAAATATTTCGTTCCAACTGTTGTATTGATCATTGATAACTATAATTATCTTTTTTTTTTTTTTTTGAGTGTGTTGGTATTTTCCTTTTCTTCTTACAAAAAGGCCGTTTGCAAAGCAATCTTTTTGAAAAGTTTTAAAAATTCAAATAGCGCATCTAGTCAGAAAGCAAGGAAGCAAGGAGTTTCTTCAGCAACCGAATATGATTTCGGCTTTTGCGGTCAACGGTGTGATCCTCCACGCTGATCAGCTCCTCCGCCACGCTATTAAGCTCACGCCTCGCTACATCAAAGAGCTGTCGGCTTTTCGCATCCTGGCTCGCCTTTCGTTTCATCTCCTTCAGAGTGTCATCCCATTCCACGTAGAAGGACTGAAGCAGTCGGGTGCGCAGCGGGATAGTCGAAGGCTGTCCCGCAAGCTCGAAGGATAACTGCAGACAAAGACTGATAAACGTCGGGAACGGGAGGTTCCCGGGAGTCGCGACGTTACTGAGGTTATCCTCACACACTTTACTGCCGAGAAAAGCAAGCAAAGCCGTGATGTCATCCGCTTCGAGCATAATGATAAAAGCCGTGCGCCAGTCACCTCCCTCAGCAAGCGTTACTGCGCGCGCGACAAGCGTATCGGGATCTACTTGCACCGCCGTCACGTTCACCTGCGACACGGCTTCTTTTGTCTCTTTCATTTCATTTGCCAGCAGCCGCACTTCACCCTTGAGTGCATGTAGAAAGTCTTTTGCTTTGGAGGCGCATGTCGCAGATGCGGTGTTCGAGGCATTGACGGATGTCAGCATGAGATTGTGTTGGTCCTTCACCGCACGAATCAGTACTCGAATGGCGGCGTCCGTTTTGTTGTTAAAGACTCGCGCACTCTCGGTGGAGCGAATGCTGAGGTTTGTCTGCCCTACATCGATGGACTCCGCCTCCTTTGCGCCCTTCTCCACTGCATCCTTTAGCCGCCGCGAGAGCAGTGCTTTGATGACTTCCACAGCGGAGTCTGCAGTGGCGGACTCCACGCCCTCGACAACCGTTTGAATGCGTTGCAAAAGGTCCTGCTGCGCTGCGCTTATCTGATCCTTTGGCGTATCCACTCGCTGCTGCTCAAGCCGTCCCTTGTTGCGTAACGCAAACTTTCGACCAATGGCCTGTGCCGCGTCACGCGCCTGTGTGTCTTGGAGGATACGCATTGTATCCGAGGCACGCTTCTGCAGTTCCACAACGCGTTCATCGATCACACGCAGCGTGTCGCAGAACTGCGAGGCTTGTTGGCGCACAATTTTTACCGCAACCGCCTGTGAGACGGCATTTGTGGTCTTTTCGCCCAAGACAGAGGAAGACACGGAAGTGAGCGCGGCGGGCATGGCGGCAGCGCCAGCCGCCGCGGCCTGCGGGAACCACTGAAGCACAGAGCTTCGCTTCATACTCGCCGAGTCCGATGCCCCTGCAAGCTTTTCCACGTCAAGCACTTCTTCGTAAAAGCCAGTGGCAGTGCGGACAATGATGATCAGCTGATGCCCTACTAAACCACTCGCGGCGGACTCGGCGACTTTGCCAACGGACGACACGCTGCAAAGCGCAGGTCCCTGCATACGCCATGAGGTGATATGGTTCACTTTAAAACTACTCCTGTGCATCTCCAGCACAACGGCTAGAGGGTGTTTCTTGGAAGTGAATGTTATGTACTCTTCATTGGGTGTGCAACTAATAACTAACGTGTCGTCATCATTCTCCTCACCGTTTACTCCCCCCAAAGGGGACTCTGCCATAGTTGGGTCATCAGCAAAGCTTATGCTGAGCTCTTGCTTGAGCAAAAAGGTTCGAGTGGTTTTGTTGTAACACCACAGCCGCACCTCGCGATTACCGCAGGCGGCTGTCAGAATGAACAATTGATCGGCCTCCTCGTTCGCAAAGGTACGACGTTGAAGAAAGTAAGCTGCAGTAGGCACATTGCCTGAGTGGGGCTCCCAAACTTTTGGAAGGACACTCTTACGCGCAGCGGTACTGATAAGGTCAAGACAGTTTCGCCGCGCCGGTGCTAACAGCATCTGAGCCTCCTGATGAAATGCAATTGTCGGATATTTGACGTTTGTTTTGGGCGGAAGCTCAATCGCCGCGCGCTTGATGGTTGCCTCCATGTCTACTTCAAAGACATGTGCACGACCAAGCGCATAGACAGTGTTTCCGTTACCAATAGCCACCGCGAAGAGTTCCTCATCTAGCGTCAAAGAATTGGAGACGATGCTAAGTTCTCCACTTGCTTGATTCATCGGCTTTAGCCGAATCACCTCTTCACCGCCAACTGCAAAGAAGGCGCAATGGTCTAAGAGACCCTCCGACGAAACAAGATGCCGCACTACGGGTGCTGAGACATCCGTTTCAGCATACTTGCCCTGCCGATTGAGAACCCGAAAGCGATTGGATTGCTTCATGTTCATGCAGAGAAGCTTGCGGTGAGACGCAAGCAATGCCGGCACCTCGTTACTGAAAGCCGTCGCTTTGACGGTGATCAGCGGAAGCTCAAAAAGCATTGCGTGTCCGTTTTCCGGGCGGCAAACGTAGGCAATATTGTCCATGACGACCTAAAAAAGAAAAAAAAAAGAAAGGAGAACTAGAAATCTAACAATCCCAGAGTGCCCAGAAAATATATCTGTTGTAAGTCTAATTCTGCCTATGTGTTTTCTCTACTAGTTTTTTTTTTTTTTTTCCTATTCTGTGCAAATGTAAAGGAAGCACGTAGATGTATATAAATATATATATATATATATATGAGAAAGACAAAAAAAAAAAAAGAAAAAAAAAAGCACTGTCTTTATTTTTTTACCATGTAATCTCGCCAAAATTATTGCAATTGAAATTTTTAAAAAAATAATTATTCATCTCTATTTCGCTCAATTGTATTAAAACACAATCATACAAAAAAAAAAAAACTGACAATTTTATGCACACACCAGAGCAACAGCAAGAAGAGTAGAAAGAGATATATGTATATGCATACATACATTTGTCTCCAGAAATAATACTTTCATAGACAGTCACACAACGAAATTTAAATGCACACCAAGTAACAAACAATGTAAACACTGAGTACGATTCAACAGTAAAAAAGAAGAATTTTTTTTTTTTATAAAGCTGATCGAATGGGAATGCAGCAGAGATGTTTCTAAAACATACTGATCTTAGCGTTTCTCTGTTTTTTTTTTTTTTATTCTTCTTTTTCTAAAAAAAAAAATATATATATTAAGCACTCTATTCACACTGTGTTTTTGTTTGTTTGTTTTCCTTTTTTCTTCTCCTTCTTATTCTTCAAGAAGATATCGCCCACAGTTACTCTGCGATAACGTTACCACTCTTAAGGCTCCAGAGCCGTTCGTGTGTCTTAAACTCCGCGACCTCAGAAAGAACACGCGAGACAATCCTTTGCCTGCCCTCTTCATCTTCCCCTGTGAGTCCGAGGCGCTCGCGCTTCTCCGCGAGGAGTGCGTTGAGCGATCGTGTCTCAAAGTTCGTGAGCTCCAGCACAGCCTCGAGGATCAGCGGGCGGTGGCGGTCCACTTCTGGTTCGCCGCGTGTCTTAAGGACCCACGTGGCGCTCGTGAACGTCTGCACGCTTTGCTGCAGTGCCGCGCTGAGCGTTGCGTTTGTGGCATCCGGGAAGTGCCTCGGCTTTGCCTTGAGCACCATCTCCTTCGCCCGCTGCTTGTTCACCACCCCGTGCTCGAGAAACAGCCGCCGCACGTACCGCACAATCGGCGCGGTGTCCTCGTCCCGCGCCGGCGTGGGCGGCGGCGCCTTCGCCGCGGGGTGGGCGCGGGCGGCGGGCTCCTCCGCGCCACGGCCCGCGGCGAGGACGAGCCGCGCGACCGGCAGCCCCGCGGCGACGGCCCCCGCGTGCGCCTCGATGAGCGCCTCCGCCCGCGCCCACTGCGCGCGCTGAAAGGCCGCCTCCTGCGGGTACGCCTCGGCGCCGTCGCCGGGGACAAGCCGCAGGCGCCACACGCGCCGCGCGGGGTCCGCCTCGCCCGGCACGAGCTCCGCAACGCTCGCGAGCACCTCGCGCACCGCGCGCCGCAGTGGCGCGGTCCCCACAAGCGCATTCAGCCCCGCACGCGCGAGGCACCCGGTGGGGCTCTTGTAGAAGCGCAGGAGAACCAGTTCACGCAGAGCGGCCGCCGCACCAGTGAGACGCGCCGCACGCTTTGCAATCCACACCCCATGTGCCCACACGGCCTCACTGCGCAGCGCGGATAAGAGCGCTTCGTCACTAGCGGGTGGTGTAATGGCACTGCGCAGGGACGCGAGTGTGGCGACATGGCGCCCACGCATTTGTGCTCGAACTTGCGCAGCGGCACTGTACCGATCTGCGTACCGCCGCAGTAGAGCACCAGACTCCACTGCGGCCCCATCGCCCCCAGTGATGCCACCCGAGAGCAGTAGCTCCGGCGGAAAGAGACTGTCCTCCGCACGCATACGAGAGAGCGGGGCAGTCGTGCCAGTGCTGCTTGTGTGTATTGCGGCGGTCTCAACAGTTGCACTGCGCAAACGGCGTCGCAGTGAAAGGCTTTCAACGGCATTGACAGCAAAGGAGTCCATCTCCCGCGCCGTTGCTGCATCGGCATTTAGGACAGCGCTGCGCTGTCGCGTGAGATCGCGCTGAATGCGATCGGAAAGCGCGAGGCCGGGGACAAGCGGCGTGGAGGTGACACTCGCAAAGGCCGTGTCGACGCAGTGCGCGCTGGGCGAACGACTCGGCTGAACAATTGGCGTAAACTGCTGCACTGTGGACACAGGCGTTAAGTGAATAGAGCCGTCCGCGATAAAACCAACGGCATAGTCACAACGCGACTGAAACGGATGCGACTGCAACGCATACGCATACGAATGCTTCAGCGTTTGCTGTTGATGCTGTGCCGTTAATGGAGCGGATGCCTCTGATTCTTGCTTCGCTTGGTCAAACGAAGAGGAACCGAAGGTGTCGAGGCGACAATGCATTGTGAGGCGCGAGGAGTGCGTCAGAATAGACCCGTCAGGCGATGGCGAAGACTGCTGCTGCTGTTGCTGTGCCTCATGGCCTTCGCCAACAATGCCTTCCGTTGCAAAGAGCCGCACATCACTCGCTTCGTACGGGCGGAATTTGCGGCGCAGTGGGAACTGAAATATGTGTAAATGGTTTTGAAGTGACGGGGAGGCGTATACATTGTACGTTGCAATGACAGGATCGTCATCATCGTCTTGAACTCCTACACCAAAACTCATTGGAAATGTTAGTGTGTGTATTATTATTATTTATATTATTTAATATCCTTATTGGTTTCTTCTTCTTTTTACACCAAATTTCTACAAGAAAGTTGTATGAAGTCACAATCTCAGACACAGACACGCTCTGAAAAAGATGAGAGAAAGAAAAAAAAAAAATACGAAAACATTCACAGACAACAACAAATAAAATGAAATAAAACCTAAAGGAACAATAATAATAATAATAATAATTCACTTTTCTAGTAGAGCGCGTCAATCATCCCCCAAATCGGGTCTACACATTACTCAAAGCACATAGTAATTTATTCACTTACCCCTTCATTCTTATGTAAGCTTGATATACTACGCTCAGCACAGAAAGAAGTTCTCATGATTCCGAGACAACTCAGACCATTTTGAAATATTTTATTCTCTTGAAATAACAAAAACAAAAAAAAGGTAGTAACAGCAAGAAAGGCAAAAACAACAACAACAAAAACTTTTTTTGCCATTTCTAGTTTGTCTTACCTCTTTTTGATCCTATCTCAAGATCTGCAGTCTTATTTTCTGCCTTCAGCAGATATATATATATATATATATATATATATAATACTGATAATAATAGCAGAGTGAAGAAGCAGTAGTTACTCAAAAATACCAAGTTGTATGCACGCTTCCAATCTTGTCCACTGCATTTGAAATTAAAGAAAGATAGGCGAGAGGCAGGCCCTAATCCACCTTCACAAAACTATAAATCTTTCGAATAAATAAAGTGGTGCTCAGAAACGCGATGGCCCCTCCAATGAGAGCAATTGCAGTGGATAGTGTCGCGGAGTACGTAAAGTAAAACACCCACATATAGAACCCACTCATGGGAGTTCGAAATGCATAAAAGTACACAGAGTACATGTACACATAGAATCCGCAGGAAGCCCCAAAGCCAAACGATATCCACGGCCACTTGTGGTTCTCTATATTCAGCAGCACATATGTTGCCGTGACAGCAACGCAGGAGGTAACTACAATAAAGATCAATAAGGCGAACAACAGAAAGGCATACAGATAGTATAGCTTCTGCAGCCAAATAGAACTAAGCACAAGATAGAGCTCACACACAATAGACCCAAATGGCAGTAATCCACCGAATAAAATAAGAACCGGGGTGGAGAGCGCGGGGTGTGGTGGAGGTGGAATAAGGCGCGGGATTTGATTCACATGCGGCAGTTCCCTGTGACTCCGCGGTGTCAGCGCAAAGCGGCGAAATGCGTAGCGACCCACAATTGTTCCAAACACCACTAGTGGGGCGTACCCGACAATCAGTACGGCCGTGAAAAACGCAATACCACCTAGATGAATTGCCTGAGCCGAGTCGTAGAGATGAGCAACCGCATTCGTTACGGTCCCACATGAGGCGAGGAAGGCGGGGAAAGTTATCATTGTGAAAGCCATGCTTTGAATCCATCGTCGCGTAATGGACGGGTTTAGCGTTGCGTAGCGCAGGAACTGCCACGCGGAGACAAACCCGGCAACAGTACCGGTGAAGGCATACGAGACAACGACGCATGTGACAACTCTGGAAGTGGCACTGCCGCGCAGACTCCCCGCCCATGCGGCCGTAATACCAATGACGAGAAGTACCGCAAGTTGCACACCTGTGCCGACGAGGGCACAGAGAAGCGTTGGGGACGGCGGGACACGGTAAACATCGGCATACAATTGTTTCCACCCGGTAATGTCCACTATATCGTCGTTGCCCTCGTCACGCATTCGCATTTCACTTTCCATGCGTTGGTAGTCCGCACGCAAGACTCTGGAAAGAGTCGTGGTGAGAGCAATCACGAGGAACATAACAAGAATAAGTGAGTTGATAATAGAGAACCAGCGAATGCGAGGCTCAAAAAGATCGTCGTCAACATATTTTGCAAATCGGTCCTCGAAAGATACCGTTGATGGGGCAAAGTACGTAGAGTACGTAAAGACATACTCCACATCTTGGCGTAGCGGGAAAAGCTTGCTCGACTCCAGTGTCACGTTAACTACCTGACCCTGGTTGATGCCGAAATAAAAAGAGCGGTGAAGATAAATCATAGGAGTTCGCGATGCCTTTTCGTTCGGTATCTCAAACTTCAAAGGATTGTTAACCACACGACCCAAAGTGGAATAGACAGGTAATTCGTCTACAATAAGTTGATACGCATAGTCCTCAGCGATCATTTGGCTCCATCGGCTTAAATCAGTCCCTGTGGGTTTAAAACGGCAAATAACGTCATCCTTTACATTAGTTGCAAAGAGTATTGTTACATTCATTTCGTAGAGCTCATCACCAACAAGGGCTTGCCCAAGTGTTGGGGCTTTTTGCTCCCAACTCCGCGGTGGACATCCAGGAATGCGAAAAAAGTCATATGTCTCAAAGGCATTATGAAGCGGACCGATCTTGTTGCCGTAGACTCGTACAGGTTGACCTTTTTTGTACACGCTTGGGTCCTCACTGCCGAAGACTCCAATAGCAAAAATCAAACAGTATAGCAGAATCACAACACACCTATTCATCTCTATCCAAAGTCGAAAAAAAAAAAAAAGGAAGAGAAACGAAAGTCCCCCTCACCCTAGGAGTTACTTACCACGTGCACACAAACAACACAAATTTTTGTTTTTAAATGCGATTCGCTTTCTTTGTCCTTAACTTTTAGAATCTACTTGAAAAAGGAAAGACATACAAAGTGTAGAGAATAATAATGATAATAACAAGAATAAGAATACATAAACACACACACACAAAAAATAAAATAAAAAAAATGTGAGTGCATAAAAGTGACATTCACAGAAGAAGGGGGAAGGTGTAAAAAAAAGGAACAGTTCACCACAAAGGAGCCTTTAAGGTCTGTTCCTTTGCGATACTCAGGCTCGATCAATCTTTCTCTTCTTCTTCTTTCCCTCTCTCTCTCTCTCTCTCTCTCTTTTCTCTTCCTCTTTAAACTTCAAAGAGACATCATGTATGGGAACAGCATCTGAATGCAGGTGATATTGTTGCTCTGCGTTGCCAAATCAAACCAGTCCCGCACTGTTCCTTCCCACTGCCCGAGGAGCTGTCGCTGTGGCGCCTCTCCCGCCGCCTCGCGCTGCTCAAGCGCTGCGCGTATGGCGAGTAACATTGCGGCAATCGCCGACTGCACACTGTGCTCCTTCGCCCCGCACCCGACAACGGCCGGCGCGGCCGCAAGTTGCAGTGCGCGGCGCAGCAGCTCGAGCGTCCCCGCGCCCGCGAGCGCCGCGGTCGCCCCGTCGCGCAGATACCGCAAAAAGTGCGCGAGGCCGCACGGCACGGCGTGCAGCGCGGCGGCAAAGTCCCCCGCGGCAGAGCCGTCGCCGCAGCGCGGCGGGGCGTCCGCCGAGTCGTCCGCCGGCGCCCACGGCGGCCCGTGGCGCCGCGCCCCGCGCAGCGGCGGCGGTGGCGGGAGCGCTGAGAGCCGCGCGGCGGTCAGCGCACAGTGCCGCGCGGCGCGGAGGACGGCGTGCGCGCAGTGGCTCTCGGAAAGGGGCGCGCGCGGGTCCGAGAGGTGCGCGGCGACCCGCTGCAGCGCGGCGGGCGCCAACAGCAAAAGCACAGGCGCCGGCGTCGCCCCAAAGGCGCCGGAGAGACGAGCGGTCGGGCGAAGGGATTGGACCGCGCGGAGAACGGCATCCGCGTCGCTCGCGCCTTCCGCGGAGGAGAGGCGCGCGAGAAAGGAGAGGTACACGGCACTGCGGCTCGTGCACAGGAGCTCCACCGCCTCGTCTGCTCCGCCAGCGCCGGAGATTGTGTCCGCGAGGCTGACAGTCGACATGGCAGGCCTAAGAAGCCAACACGTGAAACAATCCATTCAAGTGTTGCAGACAGAACAAGGGCAACGAAGAGACGCCATACGTATGTGTTTCACACAAAATATAATACAATTAAAAACAACGAACCAAACTAACAAACAGACAAAAAAACAACAACAACCAACCACTACACGAAGGTAAATGTATTGGTACACAGACCTTATGTCAGTGTACGTGCCAGTAACTGTGTGTGTGTGTGTGTGTGTATGGGTATGTTTGTGTGTGCTTATGTAACGATTAGACAGACGGGGTCTCTTGGGGTGGTGACGAGACACGCACAGTCTTAAATCCGTTATAGATATAATTCGCTGGGGGCTCACAGCCCTGCGCCTCCGATAAACTCATAACCTGAATTGTGTTCTCAAGAGTACCCACAAAAAAAACAGCGCGGAACGCCGGGAACACGACGGCACACGAGACACCAGCAGTCGCCCCCAATTTGTTCGAACTTGTGTGCGTAAAGCGGCGCTCGCACCGCATGAGCAATTCGGGTTCGTCGTACACATGCCACTCCTTCACTACGCCGTCCTCCTGCCCACAAGTGAGAAATATGTCCGGCGCACGCAGTGGGAGTATGTGTCGGCTCATCCCTTGGTGCCCCATAGCTTTCCCTGTAAGAAGTACCTGCACGTAACTCGCCGCTGCGGCATTCCAATGCCAAATCCCAACACTTCCGTCTGAGCCGCTTGTCGCAATGCGTTGCCCGGGCTGCAGCACAGCAACCGCCGCGCACAACACTGCCCCCGCGGTCGCATGCACAGAGAGCGGAAAGTGTACCGGCTCAAAGGTAGCGAGCGGAAAGGTTACCATATTCCGCAGCGCGGGAAACGTCACTGGGGCAACGGCCCCTAAGAGAAAGTTTGCCGCACCGTCTTTGTCCGCAGAAAGGACTTGTGTGTCCGAAAGAGTGGGGGCATTGCTCACAACGCCAATATCAAAGCCACAGGCCACTCGCGCGCTATACTTTGGTCGCCAGCGACTGCACCGCGACGCATTGACGGCGGTAGAATGTGTGAGGGCATTGCGCAGAAGTGTGTCACTCTTCACCCAGACACACGCGTTCACCATGCGATCCGCACGAATGCGAAGGCGTGGGGTCACGAAGGAGTCTGCTACGTGTGTGTTGGAGTCCCAACAGAGTGTGTGTGTCTCCTCTCGCGGCTTCCATGGCAGCGCGTCAATTTGCCACACAACGAGTCCACCGTCTGTACCGGCAATGAGCCGTTCGTCCTTGTCAATGGCAAGACAGTGAATGGCCTTTTCACGCTTCAACACTGCCGTCGCGCGGACGACGTCCTCGCGGTCAAGTAACGCAAGAGGAGAGGCAAAGCCCAGACATCCCGGTGACGCGCTTACAACAAGAACAGTCAGCAGAAAATGTGTGGCGGCTTCCACGTCTACACGATACAGTCGCACAATCCCGCAGTCATCGCCGGTAAATACGTACGCCGTGGAGTTCTCCGCTGCCATAACTGCCGCACGTTGCGTGGGGTCCACCACACGCGATGCAAAAGCGCCGCCCTCCCAAAGCCGCACGCACTGCAGTGGGTTTGGGTGCGGAATGACCGCAACGGCCCGCGGCGACGGGTGAAAGAGACTCACATGCACATGCGCGTCACGTGCGGCGGAGGCGACAATTGTGCCGAGTGTGTGTACCGCAACGACTGCCTCGTCACGGCCGTGCCGGTGGAGAACGCGGCGCGGGCCTGCGTTCCACTGCGAAGAGTCTGTCTCCGCGAGGAACGGCCGCATCGCCGGGGGGAGAAGCGGGACGGCGAGAAGGCACCCGCCCTCTGTTCCCGCGAGAAAGTATTCGACCTGCCGCAGCGCCGCGGCGGCCGCGGCGGAGGAGCCGGGGAGAACCCAATCAAGCACACACGCCGCCTCGTCTAGCGCCACATGCGGAATCAGCTCGTACGCAAGTGCTGTGATGCAGTGTACAGACGTGCCAACCGCGCCACGATCATCAGAGGCTTCGCACGGAGTTGAAGTGTCGGGAAGAGTCCTCGTTATGGGATCGTGCGGTGACTCCGAGAGAGTTGGCAGAGAAAAGGCATTGCGCTTTGTCCACATACAGAGATACCGCCTAGTGAGCCAATGGGCAGGTTTATACTTTGCTTCCTTGTCTCCCTTCTCTTGATTAATATCTCGCAAAGGAAGTGCCTGTCGAATATTTATATATAGCCAGAAGCAAAAATAACAAGAGCAAGAATAATAAATAAGAAAAGCAAAATAGGAGGAAACGACAAAAGAACAATAAGCAAAAGATTCACACACAAAAGAAGCCCTGTTTCGCTTGTTTCATACTGGAAAAGCGGGAATGAGAAAGATCCCGTGCGTCAATCAAAGACAGCGAGAAGAATAATGGGGAAAGATATTTTTTTCTTGTTTACTATCGTATTTGAGGGGAAGGGGGGAAAGGATCGACAAAAAAAAAAAATTCTCGTTTGAACGTTTATTCATGATACAACAATAGGTTCAGGTGCACACGCCATAGTGATGAACTGAAATAAGAAGAAAACATAATGATCAAAACAAAACAGGCGAAAGAACCATAAACATATGAATAACCAAAACGCTTTAAAGAAACACACAAAAAGGAAGAAAACAAACAACAACAACAACAAAAAGACGGATCTAGTCAAAACAAGTAATGCGCCTGATGAGCGTGCAGTTTTTCAGATTAGTCAATGGCGCCCCAGGAGCCCCAAAAGATAATTACGATTTCACCAAAAAGCGGTCAGCATCTTGCTGAAGACAGGAACGAAAAGGCACATTCCTGTTTTTAGCTACCCGTTAGTAATAACAATAATAAAAGCTTCAAGAAGAATAAAATAAAAAGCTTCCAAATACCGTTTTGATCAAAAGGAAGACAATGCTTCCCTGCTTTATCGCGCGCGGCGCTTGGGCACGAGCAAAGCGGCAGTTTCTGGAAAACCCAAAATAAAAAAAAAAACAAAAAAAAAATCGGCCGCATTTCAATGTTGTTACATTTTACATGCGCCCCTTCTCCCGTTCCTTTTCAAATCTCTTCTTGCTCCACAATGTATTTTTTTTTTTCCCCCACCATTGACTGCGAAAATTAAGCATCACTTCAGTTATTTTTCAGTTCTACTACCACAGGGTAAGCTTAGCTGCAGTTACACTATATATATATATATATATATCCGCCATCATATACTTTCTTTCCCGGACATTATTGTCACTATTTCTCTCCTTTTCTGTTCCTTTGGGGTTTGCCGGCGGCACAACTCCGGATTCAGCCCCCCCCCTCTCCTCTCCCTCACACAGAGAGCGGAAGGCGCCAGGAGCGACCGGCGACTCGCAGCCCCCGAGCGCTTTGAGTTCCGCGCGGGAAATGCGCAGCGGGGGCCGGCGCCGTCGCACAGAGGCATTGGCTGCGAACCAAAAGAAAAACAACAATAATAATAAATTTAAAAAAAAAGCAAAAAAACATAACCCATAGGCTCAATGACAAAACGCTTGAGCCCAAAAGTGTTGATTTACCTTTTTTTTTTTTTTTTGTCTCCCTCCCTAATAAAACAGCTCACATAATTATTGACAGCAACAGAATAATAATTATTTTTTTCTAGACGACAAAAAAAAAAAAAAAGAAAAGAGGGAGTAAAAAGAAAAGTCCTACGGTATCACCTAACGACAAAAACGAATTCACACACAAAACATTCATCTATTCTTCTAAATCAGCGTTCTGCAACTTCAGTGTCTAAGCTCAACTCGTACGTAAAGGTGAATGAAACACCGCCCAGCGCAATAATAATAAAAAAGGGGTTAAATATCCACACCGAAGGAGAAGAAAGGAAAAACAAAATAAAATAGAAACGCGCCACACGCCAAAAGTTTTAAACATGTCTACTATGCATTCAAGTTTATCCTTTGAACTGTTTCTCATATTGTATATTTTCGTTCTTTACTTTCTATCCCAATACTTTTTTTTTTTTTTTGCTTTCGTACTCAACAGACCAGACCGTCATTTAAAAACTTGAGTTGTAAAAAAAAAAGGATAAATGTGTTTTTCAACAGAACTTTCATTTTTTTTTTTTGTTTTAGACTTACAATTGGTGCTTATAACAAAACCCTGACTTTCTTGTGGAGTTCTTTTTTTTTTTTCCTTTAACTTTCTTTCTGTCGCGCCCACATTTCTATTCGTTGGAGATTTCATTTCATGCATTTTGGGCATTGAGTTATCCACTGGTGAATAGTAACATGAACAGTCAACCTGAATACCTAAGAAGCGAAAAAAAAAAAAAAAGTTACAGTAATGCCACTGTCGTAGTAAAAAAAAAAAAAAAACGGCACAGACAACTCTGCAGCGAAACAAGAGGTAAAGAGTAAGGTGCCAATAAAATTCCATCACTACTGAAAGAATAAAAGAAAAAAAAAAAAAAATATTTGGGTCCTTTATCCAGCAAGTAGACTTGGAACGTCTGATTCTTTACTTGCTACTTTTCTCTTTATAAAATATCATATATAGCGTTATAGTTACGTCCCGGTTTCCACGATTACACTTCTATCAGCGTCACCTCAATAAATTTTATGGAAACTGTGGATCAACCTCAACCCAGAAGATATTTTTTTCTTCGCAACTTTTATCTTATTAACAGTTTGTTTTTTGTTTGTTTCACCTTCTATATCCTTCCCGACAATCAAATCTCCCAAAACGTACACAAGCGCAGTTTAACATTGTACACTTTCTTACCACTTCTGTTTTTATGATGCTTTCTTTTCCCGGATAATTCATGAACAACACTTCCCAAAAAGGTAAAATGTTATACCATTATAAACACACACTAAGACCACACACACACACAAATATATATATATATATATATATATATATATATATGCCTAACACTTTAACAGAGAACACTGGTCTGCCCGACACCTATGATGTGGCAAAGGTCTACACAATGTACGCCATTAGAACGGCTGAACAATAACATAAAAAAAAAAGTTTTCCAAATTCGGTCACAACTACAGTTGCGTGCGCCACAAAATAGAGCCATTATTTTTTGTATGCTAAAACCCTTCTCTAGCGAGAGCAAATGACCTCTTTTAAACAACAAAATCTATTCCACTTTCCCCTTGTCTTTATTGTATTTATGCTGATCCTGTGAGTTACTTATGCATCCAACCTTTTCAGACAGCACAAACGACCGCCCTCACAAAAATCGTATCTTCAATAACTGCTCAACACCATTTCCATTTAGGGCATATGTATATATATATATGTATATTCCCCTGTTTATTATTTCTTTGATTTCTCCAATTGGCTAGTCTCAGATCCTCCGCCTAAAATGTTTGCATTTCCTGCGGAGACATTTACATCATTGCGCTTCTGTTGATTTCCTGTGGGAGCATTGGCACTCACTTCTGCGGGCGGTGTCCCAGACATAATAATGCCGCTTTCATTAGCATTCGGCCTACGCGGTTGCTGTCGGTGATCGGCACGATTGTGTCCAATACCGCCGCCTCGACTCCAACCATTGCTTTCCCCCCAACGAGAAGACGACTGTTTACCATGATGATGTTGTTGCTGTCGATGTGACGCGGATCCTACAATAGCCGCGCCGCTAAACCGACCACCCGAGGACCCCTGTTGATGGGGCTGCTGATAGGACTGATGCGGGGGCTGTTGGAATGGCGTTAGTGGGCTACACTGTCCACGCGGGTCGCACAGCTCTGACTGCGGAGGACAGACAGGGGCGAACTGTTGCGTACAGTGTTGTCCCATGGCGATATTCTCCTCAGGGGCGCCTGAGGGGGCGTGAGAAAAACGACTAAAGCCATGTTGTGCGTGAGGCATGTTGTATCCTGTTTCCTGCAAATAGGGCTGCATGTACTGCTGCTGCTGCTGTTGATGCGGATAGGGAATTTGTTGTTGAGCACCACCATAACCCCAATACTGCTGCTGCTGGTGATGCTGGTGATGGTGCTGGTGATGACGATGATGCGATGAGAGTGGTGGCGGGGGAGAAAGAGGTACTTCGGTGTTAGACTGCTGCCCGCAGTTTGCGCTGTCCACGTAATCCTGGCGGTGCATTCCCGCATTGTACGAACCTGGCGGCGCTGCGTTGCCTTGATATACCGGAGGGAAATTCTGTGGTTGCTGCATGTCATCTGGATAGAACTGTGATTGTGGCTGCAATTCCCAATTCGTTCCCATTCCGCTATAAGAGCCGCCGAGAGATGGGGCGACGCCGGGGCACGACGCTGTGGGAGTGGATGAGTAACGCGTGTAGCTCCCGTCCCCGCTGCTGGGGTACGGCGACGGCACCTGCTGGGGTCTCATCCCTGGATTCATGTTTGGACCCGTGTGAGGAGCAGGATACAAGGCCTGCGTGCGCGACCACTGCTTTGGCGGGTGCTGTTGCTGCTGCTGTGATGCGAAAGGTGGGCTGCTGGAGTTCCTCTTGTAGCCATCGCTTCTATTACAGTGCGGATGCATCAAAGCTGTAGTACCCTGTCTATACCGCGGATCGCCCCCCATTGTTGGTGGTGGACTATTGTTGTTTGGATCACTGTAAATGGTATTATTTGAACCTCCACCGGCGCGCCAGTCCTGAGCATCGCAGTGGGGAGGCGGGTACATCGGATATTGCATTGAGAAATGCTGGTGATCTGCGTGTTGTGTTGGTGGCGGTGGTTGCAGAAACTGTGGCGGATACTGCTGATAAGCCTGATGCGGTGCAAAAGGAGCATAACGCTGATTTTGAGATGGCACGTCATAGCCTTCGCGCTCACCATAATCACCAACATACATCGTTCTTTGGACACCCTGGCCGTAAGGATACGGTTGATAGTGATGCCGGTGACGGTGTTGGTGGTGGTGCTGGAGGTTCAGCGCTTTTGGGTAACGTTGATAGTCCATTGCATCATTCTCCATCTTTGGGTGTTGCTGATGCAAAGGCAGAGATACCGGGGATGCCATGGAAGATGCAGCAGAGGCATCTGCCAATTGCTTTCCGTCATTGCTCCGGCTGTAGCCATGGTCCGCAGACAGATCGTGCGGGCCTTGTCCTCTCTCCTGTCCTGCAGAACGAGACGGCGCCGCTGCGCCGAAATAAGGCATCGCGTGTGGTTTCTTCGCCTTTGCATTGCCGGTCGCAGCGCCTCCGCCCTGCACTGTGTCGGTAGAGCTCGAGTTAAAGATAGAGTCGCGCACACGCTCGTAGTGTACGTCGGCGTCATCACCAGCTATCACACTAGAGACTCCTTCGCTTCCTACCCCGCTCCGCGCGTATCCAACACGCATGGAAGGCTGATGATGATGGGGTTGCTGCTTTTCTATAGGACTAGAACGTCCTTTAGGGTCACTGGAGCCTACTGACACATCTTGGGCACCGTTGCTCTGTGGGGGCCGCATGATGACGCGCACTTGAGGAGGAACATGGGACTCGACAGCAGCGCCATGCTCGGGAGCCTGATTCTGAACGACGGAGACATCATATGGTGAATGCGTTGTCCGATGCGCCCTCTCGTTAGGTGAAAGCCGGGTTTTTGGAATAACATTCAGCATTCCGCTTCCTTCAACATCGCTCTGCATTGCGCAATCTTCGTTTTGAAATTTATCCGAACCTTCTTTGTGCAGAAAGTCTTTTTTTTTTCCTTCCACGTCGACGTGCAGATATTCGTTGTTGCTGTTTTTTTTTTTTTTTTTTATATATACGCGGGCTCTTCCAAGCTTTTAAAAGGGTTTATTTTCCTATATATATATATATATCTTGCTAAGTTATTAAAAAAAAAAAAAATTAAAAAAAAAATACAAACGTAGTTCGGTTACTAACTCAAAATAATCCTTTACTAGAGTGTCCACTCTTCGCGGCTCTTGTCTAATTCAATTGATATCTAGTTATGGGAAGTTAAGACAGCCCGGTGTTCACAAGCACCTAGTCTTCCCCCCTTCGGATAAAAACTGTGTTTGATTCAATATATATATATATAACAAGAGTAAAAAGCAAAAAGAAAGGTACCAATATAACAATTCCAGACTCTGACGAAATGCATATGTATTTCTTGGTCATTTGTGCTGTATAACACACACACAAAAAAAAGATACCACAAGAATCGCAAACCAGTGCAGAGAGTTTATAGAGATAACTTACTGCAATTGTTATTTCTGCCATTCTCACCGCCGCTTCTTTGCACTTCCCACCGCAGCCTTCCGTGCCTCACGGCTCCTCTCCATATTTTTTCTCTTGGCAACTGTGGCGGCCAACACCATTCTTTGCGCGCAACGCACACGGTTCGCAGCCGCCGCGCGAACACAAGTTTCAAGCTCCTTTGCTCGTGTCATCATTCTGCGCAACGCGTCGTCCTCATCGCGCAGTCCTGTGTGTTCTTCGCCTGTGTGCGACTGCCGCCGCGCGCCCTCCGCGACGGCGACAATGCACTCGGAGAGCTCAACGAGTTCCTTCATGTGCTGTCGGCTGAGCTGCTCGTGGCGGCGCAGCGCGAGCGCCTCGGTCTGGAGGTACATTGGCAGAGCCGCAATGCGCGCTCTCAGGGCGCTGTCCCTATCTTTATCGTTATCTGTGTCCTTATCTTTATCCTCCGCTTGCTTGTCTCGGTCGCTGGTGCACTGGAGAATAGTTACAAGTTCGCTCTGGCTCAGCAGCGGCGCACGGGACGCACACCACTCAGGCACACTATCCGCACTCATTTTCACTTTCAAAAAGAAAGTTTACTATACGAAAAGCACAGGTAAAAAGAAATCACAAATGGTATTCAAATGATTTTGAGACTCCTACATGTAGAAGTTCCATTCTAAAATAAAATACAGCAATAAAGAGTAAAGAAGTAAAACAAAACTAAAAAATGTATAGTTATAGCTCATGTTTTCCGACGTTCACACACCACAGGTAAAATGCAACTTCCATCAGTTTTACGTTTTTTTTTTTTTTTAATTGAAGCATCAGCAAAAAAAAAAAAATAGATAATATACACATATACACAGTATAAGATTCACCTCCCAGTTTCAATACAATTAACAGGATAACAAATAGGAAGGGGAATATTCAAATCAAAAAACAAAAACTAAGAATTATTTTTTTCATAACATTATTTATAGTATTATTATTACTACTATTATTTTTTAAAATATATAATGTGAAATCAGATAGAAGCATAAGGAATACGTAAAAAGAGCAAAAATGGTCGTATCATTCATAACATAAACTTCTTCCGCCAAAAGTCGGTCACCATTTCCCGTTGTGCGGATCAGGTACGCGCACCCCCCCCCCCCAAAAAAAAAGTCAAGAGGTTATAGCCAATACCTCACATACCACCTTAAAGCTCGCGAATACCTTGAAGAGGTCATTCGTAGCGTCTCGCTCAAAGGACATACGGCAGCGTGTATCCCTGGTATACCCAACTACTACACACACGCGCCGATGCTCATTGGGACACTCACAAGCGCAAGAACGCATTTCTCCAGTTTTTTTCAATCATGAGGTAAAGAAGTACATCCGCAAATCGTTTTTTTTTTTTTTTTGGAGCCCAATGGGACTCCGAAGGGATCATCCACAATAAGAGGATCCAAAATTAAAAAAAGAAAATTGCGTGGTATGCATAGATCGAAAATGCACACCTCTAAACTTAACAAAAACTTCAAGCCCAGAGGTTTAAAACAATTAGGCTTAGCTTTCTTGCCTCGCAAATAAAGTTTGTGCCCATTCTATCTCATGAGCTGCTCAATAATAACAGCATATCACACACATGCACACACGTACCACAATTCCACTGCTACAAAGAAATCCACAGGGATTGACAGATCCACTATTGCACCGCGTACAACAGCAACAACAACAAAAAACAAAACTCTAATTAAAAAGCGAAGTGTAAAAAAAGAATAAATCAGGAGAAATTCCATTTTCTGCGTCACATGAGATCTTTTACCCAATTACATCACAAAGACACCCTGTATCAGTCCATTTATTCCATGAACCCCCAAAAATGTATAACATAGTATTCTTAGTGAACGAACACCCATGTCCCTTACTACTTTCCTCAACACATTTGCAAGATTCATTCAAAACTTTCATCCGCGCACTCCTGTAGGTGCACCAAGAAAGAGAAACGAATCTCACAAGCCAACCGGTGTGAGGTGGAAAAGAGAAAAATAAACTTTTGTATCGAATACTATATGGGAAAACCCTGCGTGGTTCCTCCAATAAACGAGATACACTCAACAAGCAATGCCTCGAATTTTTCCAGCGAGTTCCTCCACACATCTGCTGACTTAGCGCATTTTAAAAAAGGGTTTCTCACGCAGCAAAAGATATTTAAACCTAGCCTGCATCGATCAGCCTTTTTCTTTGGACAGCAATGCAAACATTTACATTTGTACCACAGTGCGGTAAACGGCAGACAAGTTTCAGTCACAGACGCCATGACTCGCATGTGTGAATTCGCATTGTTATCTCCACAGAGCGGCAGGAGCCATGCGGCTTGACGAACAGCCAATACTGCACAAAGCGATAGTCACAGTGTATTAGGAAAAGCTTCGCGGGGCGCCATTAGGGCAGCCGTGTCCTCCGCACGGATTGCTCCAGTGGCACTTCGAACGTTATCCGCATGCCGTGAGGACAGTAACCCCCATTATATAGGGGGCGACTCTCCTCGGTTTTGCGCCAACTATATCTATGAGTGCATCGTTACAGTGGAGTGCAGGAACAAGTCGATAAGGAGCACTGCTGATGAGACGCTGGCAATGTACGATAGAATACACCACAGCACTACCCAATACACATCACTCGTGAAAAGACTATGCGCCAGTTGCAGAGGTCCCGATAGAATAAAAGCACATATCAGCACAGCCCTTGGACTTTGCTGTAGAACTAAACCCAACATCCGCTCCACTTGTACACAAATAGTCCTCTATTGATTCGGGGTGTGCAATTATCTAATAGCAGGGAAGAAGCATTCACAAATAGATTTCCATTCATAACGACAGCAAGAGGATCTCCTCAGTGCTGTCACCCGTGTGTCTAGTATCAGAGCATCGATTTAGTGCCAATGCCACTACAACCAACAACAAACACACACAGACTCAGCAGCAAGAAGCCACACGCATAGCATGATGTACTGTAATCAATTAATTTCTCAACTGCTTCTGGTATCTTATACAGTGCTCTTGGTGAATATATAGGCCTCGACCAAGCAACGGAATCAACAATTCAATATCAGAATTTATTACTGGAGTCAGATGCAAGCTCCCCTAAAGCACTCGGTTCCATAAGGTGGGTAGTGCCCTTCCCGCACACATCAACTTCTCTCTATGTGGAAAGTGATGTGCTAATGTGAGTCAGAAAATTTGGGCGTCCTTTTCTTTAAGGACTGTCCAAGGGGAGGAACGCCACGGACGACACTGTGTGCAGTGCGGGAAGACACAGAGAGAGAGAGAGAGAAACAGAGCAGTGCAGCTCTCTCGCCTGCCTGGCTCAGAGCTCTGCGCCACCCACCCATAGACATGACATTCCCCACAGTTTTCTTTCAGACGGGAGCTTAGAAAGGGAGACGTCCGCAAAACCTCATCTGCTAAGAGCTGCGGAAGACGACATGCGGCTTCACATATTTCATCACGGTGTGGCGATCGCGCGCAACTGCCGTTCCCTGTTCTCAGCCCCTTTTAATACTAAATCTAATTCATCCCGCTATTCACACGCCACTAACTAGAAGGGAGAGTGTCTCCGTCCTATCCTGCAGTACTCCTTGCCACTATCATAAGAGCACATGACCGACGGTCACTCAGGGCGCAAGACAACACATCCCACTTCTTTCCGACCACATTCGTGCGACAAGCCGCCAGCCGAGGCACCTGACTCTCACTAAGCGAATACAGCACTCACGCACTTCACATCGCTAAAGAAGACCACAACCCCCCCCCCCACCGAAGAAGAAGAAGAAAAAAAAAAAGCAGAAGTATTAAAAATACTAGCAATGGAGAAGAAATTCAACAAATTAACGCGAACAGGTACACATATAATCACATGTGCTTGTCAGTAAAATTAGAGCTTATTAGAATTATGCACAATACAATTAGTAAAACAGGAAAAAAAGCTCTCTATCATTGCTTTCTTTTCTTCTGGATAACTCTTCAGCGAAATCAAAAGCGGTTTAAACCTTTATAAAGAAACCCAATTAGCAAATCAATGGAGGAAGCAAGTACAAAAGGTATGAACGGGAAGTGTATATATAATTCTGAACTTCTTTTCCTTCACATGTACACTAAAATGACAGTCATAGGTCTCCAATATAGAAATGAAGCACAACTATCCTAACATCTCCTTGTACTATCTCCACTTTTTGGCTATCAGTAATTTGTCTTCACTGTGTTTTCCGAAACTTCTGAAGGATGACAAATGAGCGTTGTCGTTCCCATTATTTTCTACTTATTCATTCTCTGTTTTTTAGGGTGGGGTGTGTAATGTTTTTTTTTGTATTTGCGTGATCCAACTATTTTTAGTCAAAAATTACAAATGTATTAATCTACGGAATTCATGGAATTCATGGAAGAGAAAACAGCTCCAAAGTGATTTTCCCTCTCTTTTTTCTCTTCCTGGGTCGCGATTATTTTTGCAACTTAGCTGTCTTTGCCATGTGTGCCCGAGTGATGCTGCTTTCAGCAGATTCTTTTTTTTTTTTTCTTTTCATTTAGATGCAGTTTAAAACTTTGCATCCACTATTATTGCACTCTTCACACAGGGAGTCAATCGAAAGCAAGTCCCTCTTCCTCATTTTTCTTGTAATTGATAACATACTGAAAAAAAAAAAAAAATTATTAAAACATATCTCATAGAAACTGCATTGCCTTGTGTTTCCCTTCAGTTCAGCCTTCTCCATAAAATATTCAAACCTCTACACAATCCCAAACAAAATTAGTATTGTTTTTTTAATTTATAGATCCCTCGGAATTTGCAACAGAGACACACGCGCATGCATATATATATATATATATATATATATATATATATATTCAAGATAATAATATGCAGTTGAACAAAAAAACATTTTCATTTTTTCACAAATCAAATAAACAGCTATTGAATCAATAAAACAACCCATGATTGTTTTAAGTAGGACAAGTATTCAACAAATTTTTATCAAAAATGGGAAAGAAAGTGTTATCCAGTCAAAGAAAAAAACAGTACTTCCTCCTTAGTAAGCACAGAAAGTGAAGCACAAAACTTTTTCGTAGACGGGTCTGGTCAAATAATATATATATATATAAAAAACACTTTTGCAAAATAACCTTCTCCACACATTTTGAAAAAAAAAAAAAACGTAAATGTTTCAAAAAAAAAAAAATATAATAATGAATCCTTAGATTGGGTAGACCACTTTGAAAAATCTGGGTGAAAGTTTAACTAAACGTGTTGCATAAGGTGTTGTAGCATTCAATGTGAAGGCCCACATGTACAAGTAGTACTCATGTGGCTTCGGATTGTGCGTCACAAGAACAAAATCCTTCACTTCTTTACGTGGGCTTATGTGAAATCGTTGAAAATTATCTGCAATCATAATATACCGGTATTTCGTTAAAGCCAGCACACGACCTACCATAACATCCTCATGATCCATGTTCATTGCAAGAAATTTAGGTTCCAACTTCTTGGTGTATGGTGTCCACACCAAGTCCTCCAATGGCTTATACGAGGCAAATTTTAGTGCGGCATCGCGGGCAAGTGCAAAACAGTATCCAGGCACAAATCGGACAAGGGCCTTAGTTCCCTTTTCGTCAATGCTTTCTCTTGACCACGTGTAAGCACCCCAATAAATCCGTCGTCTTGGTAGACGACGTAAATCTGCCAAATATTGTGGCACACGAAGAAACGCATCATCGTCACATTTAGCAATATACGGCACGGACGGGAACTGTGAAAGTGCAAACTTAAACCAAAAGAAAGTCTTTCGGCTTGATCCGACCTCCGCTTCAATCCCCCAGTAACCTTTACCATCAGCAGTTTTATTCGTAGCAGACCGCCCCTCATTCAAAGGGTGAAGCAGGACATCATGCCACTGCTCCGCTTCTTGCAGCACTCCTTTTGAAAGAACATATCCATTCATAGGATGACGTGCCAGGAGGTACAACGCGAGCAAAGATCCATTGTATCTGTTCTGTCGTGTAGCAACTCCAGGAAACTGCCAACAGGTTATCCGTTGCATATGGCGACGCATTCGCCTCTTCTCTAGATCAAGGGATGGAACACCAAATACAACCAAGAACTCTCTTTTACTCCATAGACGCACAGTATTAGTGGGAATATAAGCGAGAGGATCAGATCTTAATGGCCTATCCAAATGCACTTTTTGCACTAATTCATGGGAGCAATCCGTAAGCTTTTTCTCTGAATAAGAACTTGCAAAAAACAGTAGAGCAATAGCGATGCAACTCAGCAGCGCAATACCGCATAAGTTTTTACGATTACGTGCCATCCTTTTTCAGATGTTCAAACTGCGTGTCCTAATAATTCGAGTGTCCTCAGTTAACAGAATCCAAATATATATCCAAAGGATACCTATACCTTAACCTAAGTATAGCAACAAAAATAAAACAAAAGAAATGCTAATTTTAACATCTATAACAGGCAGAGACTACAGTGAACACGACAATATTTTTAAAAAGTAACATATTTACCTTACAGTGAATTACATAGTACTAAACAACCGGTAAGGGTCTTTTTCTCATACCTACAGCAGAGAAAAAGGTGAATATAAAAAGCGCAAATAACAAGCAACCCAGCTTACGCACTGCAACAGCTCAGCACAGAATCTGCAAAAACAAAAGAGAGAGAAATGAAATTACAATCGAGTGTATTTAATAATAATCAAACAAGAAAGAATCGTTTAAATTTTTTTTTCGTTTCAATTTAAACAAAAAGAGTAAGCATATGGAATTAAAATAAAACTGCAACTGAATTTTGTGTGAATTTCGCTCGGGCTTAAAAGGAAAAAAAAAAAATAGAGAATTATCACATGTGACCTTTAAAAACATTGCATTGCACAATGGTATCTTCTAACTAAGTCAGAAATTTAAATCACGGATAGCATTAACGCAGAAAATAAATGTAGGTTCATTAACCACCCGAAACGATATATATACCTATATGGATGTCCTACAAATTCAAAAGAAAATTAAACCTACATTGCATAAAAAATTAAGTAACGCCCATTCATTCTGGTGGCCAAAGACAAATAATAAAGCAAGTTTTTCTTTCTTTTTTTACCACTGATAAACAAATCTTTTAAACAAGAAACAACCTCGCCCATAAAATAAAGAAAGGGACGCAACGACGCAAAAGTACCACTAATATAAATATTGGATCTGTTCAACTGACAAGTTTTACATTCTTCCCTAAACACTTTTCCTTTTATTGCGCCAAGGATACTTTCTTTTGGGGTGATAAGCGGTCTCAAAAAATCTTTCGTTCCTTCGCACTGATAGCAAGCGGATCTTTCTCATTCCGTATTGTCCTAATACAAAGCTAAGATATTGTTTTTAGAATTAACATTTTGTAATCCACTCCTATCTCAAAGTCTCCCGCAAGCGAAACAGTGATACGTACTGGGACAAGTTCACGTCTTTCATTGACAGAAAATTTGATTTTTACTTTTGCAATTTGATGGAGCAATATAAAAGTGCAAGCATTTATATAATAATTGGAGAGCCTTGGCCCATTGATCCCCCCAAAAGTAAGCAATCTGTAAGGTAAAATCACGTTTGGCTCATATGAAACATGGAACTCATTAGTAATCATTGCTTCAATGACCTCCCTACTGCTATGGTCAATAAAAACCATTCATGGGAAAACTGTAGCTCCCTAAAAGTGTGTTTATGCATGATGCTCACCTGATACATTTCTATGATATTAGGGAATTCATGCAGCTGTAAAGCACTCAGCGCATTCGTATCAAGTCCGTTACATAGTTGATAGCAAACGGAATATTACATTGTCTTTTTGGTCTTTCAGAACTTATGTTTCATTAAGCATAATATCAGCTCCTTGATTGTCAAGACAAACAGTCACATATACTTTTCGCATCTGCAACTACATATATTTGTCCATCAACATCATCGTCGACGACGTCAATCCTTTGTTTAAATAGTGATACAATGAAGTCCGTTCGAGTCAACAGCAATTCAGTTTAGTAAACAAGTTGCACCTAAAACTAGTCAATAAAATATCCCATTACTAGCAAATAACCAGCATTCTCTTACAGAAAGCGTTACGGGTTACTAGAATCTATTTGACCGATGTTTACAATACAATCCTCCAGAAAACTCGTAAAAGTTGTTTTCTGGGGTACTAAATATCAAAGACAGAAGACACGCACCAGTTGCGCTATTTTTTTTTTCTTTACTGAACAGTTACACCTCTTGCTGCGACACTGCCTCTATTCAACAAATAAGAACACTTTCTTGAAAGACAAGTGTTGTTAAGGTTTAGACCTATGGAGCGCGCAAAATTTCCCTTATTTCTTCGGAAAAGACACCAGTCGCCGTGGGAATAGCTCACATGATATTCACACTTTGTGACATGGTTGCGACAAAGACGCTCCACTTATCCTAAAACAGAGTACTCGACATTGATCATACAAACTATCCAGCACCCAAAAGACGGTTAAAAAAATTGCCTGTGTCGTGTATAAAGTCTACAAGCGAATTGAATACCATTTTCGCCACTGTTTAACTCCTTTCCCGCACATAAAACCTAGCTGTCGTATTCGATAATATGGAATAGCGAACCGAACAAAACAAAAATGAAGAAAAGGTAAAGTGCCACCAATAAATAATAAAATTATAAGCCAAGTAACGTAAATATACTGAATCGCATTCAGGTGCAAACAAAAACCTTTTGTGTCTCTAGCATGTAGGAAGAGGCACATTTATCCACCGAAACCTTGGTACCAACAGCCAACGGCAAAATAGCGTAATTCGTTAACTCATAATATATTGCAGTAGCACTTTCATCGACAGTCGCAGTAAAAGGGACTAATTCACGGTCAAGCTAAAAAAAAAAAAATACATTATTTAGCGGCAAAGACTACTCCTAAAGGCTATGACTATATCGCAAGACCAACTTGTCTACAAAATTTTCCACATGAAACCAAGAAGTTATACACTCGCATCGTGCAATAGCTCCCCCCCCAAAAAAAAAACGCATTATAAGCCATAGTACATAACAAAGGTCCCCCTCGTAAAATACCTGACTAGATGTGATAAAAATTCTCCATAAGGGAACAACAAGAGCATACCAGAATGCAACTACGCGATAAATCACTTTTACTGGACACAACTACCTTGATAATAAAGAAACAGAAATAGAAAAACTAAGTAAAAATGCTTTTAGATTGCCTGAAATAATAACGGTACCGCAAATGACAACACAAATATATCAATAACAGAATACCTCACCGTTTAGGAGATATTGTATATTCAGAAAAGTGCTTAGAATAGTTCTTCGTAAAAAAAAAAAAACAGAAAAGTTTAATCTCTGCGCCACACACTGTACACCAGAATGGTATATAGGAAAAAAGGAAAAATCATGCACATACGTTTTTTTTTTTTTTTTAAAAGCAAGCACATTAAGCAGCACCTTATCCTACCGTACCATACAAAGGCTAAGGAAAAAACAAACAAACACAGGGGACATAATATCAGTAAAGCAAAATAACAAGACTACAAGATATATATATATATATATATATATATATATATACATATATAAGCATATCGTTTCGTGGAGCACTCAGAGAAGAGCATGCTGTTATAAAATATCAAACATACATTTCTTCTCTCTATAGAACCTGGTACCAAATTTACTTAGCTGTAACACCAAGCACTTTAGGTATGATGCGAAGAAACAAGCTACACCAAACAAGATCAATTCACTACATTCATAACATCAATGAAGGTAAACAACAAAAAATTAAACACAACAAATGTAAAACCCCTCAGAAACAATCCTGATGTATCCTGCTCATTGTAAAATATCCCTTATGAACACAAAGTCCAAATAATTATCAAGACTATTCCTCTAAAGATACGTAGGGCGGTTTACAACGTCAACAAAAACAAAAAGAACCAGAGCATGTAATAGTAATAATAAAATCATTATAAAAAGGCCACCATGTGATTCCATATATCAACATTCCATAAAGGTGTTCTTATAATCTTCGTAAAATGATGTTCCACCCAGTGTGTCTTACGAAATACAAATATCAGGTACTTTTACTCTACAAAACTCCCCTGAGAGGTATTAAAAAGGGGTAGACACACAATCAAAAATGTAGAAACAATTGACTTTCAGATAACTTCCAGCAGGAAAGAAGAACTCCCTTAGATAACAACAAGCTAATGGGTCAAAAAACTAAACAGTATCATCAGACCTAATATTGGTTATTATACGTCACCTTTACATTGCTATCCCCTTGAGAACCCCCACCCCCGCGGTAAAAAAAAAAAAGATTCTATATAAATATATTCTAAGCAGTACATATCAAAAAGCAACTTCAATTTTGGCGATAAAATACCTAAAGCAATCGCTAAAAAAAGTGACGGCCACGGTTAATGCCCATTTTTAGATGAATACAAAGCATACTAAGGTTGGCTAATCCTCGCTTTATGTGCAATATTCTCTGCAGTGCAAGAATCCATTTTGCTGTCCTCATTAACAACAACAAAACCACTGCTGTTAATAGTACCCATACTTCAATAACATGAATTCCGTGTGTGTAGGAGGAGGGGAGTGGGAGGCTTGAGCATTTTTGCACTCTTTCAGAGGTGAAATGAAGCTAAAAGCATCCACGGTCCGGTCAATATGTACGCACCGTTTCGAATCCAGTCCATCCACATGCCGTGAAAATGTTCTTTGTATAGTAAAGTTACTCCCCCGTCGAGGCTAGCAGCATTCATTTATTAAATGCAAAATAAAGGCATTTGTTAACAGCAAGAAAACCCGGTTATGGTAAGAAAAAGAAAAAATGTTCTATGCTAGTAATTAGATGAGCTTTCAGATATTAATCTTGGTGTGAATAGTATCTACCTTCCTATCCTACACAAAAGAAGAAAATAAATGGGGGGAAATATATCATCAAATTTTTCCTGCT